>QLOM01011336.1:0-15624 GCA_003313785.1 Termitomyces sp. MG148
ATGATGAAAATATCAAGAATAAAAATCAATCCAAGATGGACCCCCTTCAGTGATTTCATCATAGTCCAGAACAAGGTACTTTACAAGCACCGAGATCGATCGTGATGGCAAGTGCTATGAATAAAACAAATTATCCATGAGGTGAGATATGGTTTCAAATTTGTCCCAGTATGACATTGATGACCGTTGTCTCGACGGGATAACGCATCAGTGTCAAGGAGCTATATATTACATCATTGTATCTTTTTCAGTTCATAGCGCTAGAAGTCAACCGGAGGCACGGAGGCGAGAAAGCAGGGGATCGTATACAACATCACAGATGGTCGGCCATCCCGGAGACTAGTCGTGAGGATCGGAACGTCAATGACGTTTGATAAGCAAGGTTTCCGGGCTCGGAAAACGCTATAAAACCGCCAGTGGCAGCGGTACTAGTAAAGAATTCTAGTCATAGTCACAATGTTATCCAACAACAAGCGCCTATGTTCTCAGAGTCATAGAAGATTGTCACGGGGCCGAAAGTCTTTTTAGTCAAGCAGAGACAAGGATCAGGCCGAAGTCCTTGTGGCGTATGTGACCCACGGCCGAAACCTCGTGGAAGGAACAAAGAGGTCTGTTGCACGAAACCAGGGAATGGTTAAACTCTGGTTCTCTCAGAATCAGACCAGCACATGTTATTGGTGTCACCAGGGAATCCATGAACTCAACAGCAAAACTGGTGGTAACGGCGGAGGTGTGTGAGATATCGATTTCGAGTCGAGCAAGCGTCCTAGACTCCTAATTGAGAAAGCAATTGTTATTTCAACGGTTTCGGGACCCGGACACTCAAAATGTGTCCATGATCAGGACATAGTTACGCGTTAGTACCATCAGTCGGCTATAGTACGCGCGCCGCATGTCTCAATACGAAACAAAGACCCTTTTGTATCAGGAGGCAACGCAGGTCCAGACTCATACGCTGGCATTACCAGATCATGCCGTTCTTTAAGGATCGCAATATGAGAGCGCCCTCCAAGAAAGGGAACCAAGAGCCATGAGGAGCCCGGGGATTGCCGGATCCAGGAGTAACGATTGGCCGTGTTGCAAGTAGTCGACCTTGTGGGCTTCCATTTCTAAGATCACGGTGGATCGTCACAAGTTTCACCCAGGCACGCCGAACGGTTGCACGGAAGCAATGCAACTATGAGACGATTTTGAGATATAAAGTAAAAGCAGCAGACACTGTATATCATGATGTACTCGCACGAAAGTATAGGAGAGACGTCCCTAAACGGCAATGTCTTGGCGGAGGCGATCGCACCCGATTTGGAAAGATGGGATTCACATGCAAATGCGTATTCTTTCCCCGGACCATCACTGTCGAGCACAATGGACTCGATGTCCCCGGCGTCGTTGGCCTCGCTCTCCTCGCTCCTCACTCCAACCGAGTCCCATGCTTTCTCTTTCCTCTCCCATGTAAACGGGCCTCCCATTGACGATTGGATCGACACAAGCCTCCCAAAGGACAAGCAAGCCCTTGCGAAGGCGACCAAGGATCTCTTGTCGTTGGATACCAATTTTGTTGCCCACGGCGACCACCTCTTTAGCCATTTATCCAACCCCTCGCCATCGCACTACACCCATGGTGCCCCACCTCATCCACCAAATTCAGATTCTTCGTCGCGTACACCAACCCCGACATCATTGCCCCCTTTTCCGCACCATCCGCAATCATCCGGAAGACAGTTCAGCAGAACGCGACCGTCGCATCCACATCCTTACCCCACGTCGCCTATAACCAAACACCGTCGTTTTTCACGGTCCACGAGATCCGCCAGCCCACCTTTAAAGCCTCCACAGCCCTCATCAAAGCCTGCTTTACTGACTGCATCGCAAAAAAAGGCCAACCACATACAATCTGAGCAAAAGCGCCGCGCAAACATTCGCCGTGGATATGAGGCGCTATGCGAGTGTGTGCCTGCTCTCCGAGAAGCCATTCGAGAAGAAGAGGAGGCCTCGTTGGCTAATGACAACGGCATTAATAAGACTTCCAATGCGGTTGGAAAACGCAAAGCCAAGTCTGCCCTGAAGGGTAAAGATGGTGAAGAGAAGGTTGACGGTAGAGCTGGTCCGCGAAGTGAGAACGTGGTTCTCTCGAAGAGTGAGCATGGTTTCCGCCGCCGGCGATCGTTTCACAATCTAACCTTGCTTCTCTTCTCTAGCTATAGATTATGTAAATGAACTCATCGACGAGCGACGCGCGCTACTTGCCCGTCTGCATCGGGCA
Organism: Termitomyces sp. MG148; assembly: GCA_003313785.1. Lineage (NCBI taxonomy): Eukaryota > Fungi > Basidiomycota > Agaricomycetes > Agaricales > Lyophyllaceae > Termitomyces > Termitomyces sp. MG148. Next base: position 2,264 of record QLOM01011336.1, read on the forward strand.
AGAAGTAGTCTCCCACCAGGACATCCAGCTCTCATACCATTAAAACAACAGTCAGATTCAAGGAACGAGCCAGGAGACGATAATGGTCAGGATATGACGCCTTTATGGGAGCGTGAATGGAAAGGTGGGCATGGATCATTAGGCAGCACCTGTGGCGACGACGATGACAGTTCATGAACGCCCTAATCAGTGTACAATGTTCCTTCTCTCGCTGCACGCCATCCTCATTCATCATCATCACCTCACTCATTCATTTCGAGGCTCTCGATTGCATCGGTCCCTAAACCCAAGCTCTCGGCATCCCACTCATCTTGTATTTCTACATTCAATCTCTATCCCCTTTTCGTCCTGACTTTGTTATTGGGACGTTCTATCTTTATCTTCCTTGCGAATTCAGTCTATCTTCATTCGTTTTGATATTTTTACGAGTTTTTCCAAAGGAAAATGACATACCACGCTTATTAAATGCGCCGAATCTACGTTGATAAAGGTACACATACTTTTTTTTTGAATATTGATCGAACCGGAGCCTGCCGGAATTCGGTGACTTCATGATCCACACACGCCTGACCCGCGTAATTAGGATACTAGATACATACTGGTCGTAATTTGTGACCCTGGCAATTTTTACAAACCCAACTGTGGCGTAAGATTACTTTTGGAGAAGAAAGACCTGTTGCATCTTTCGAATGATGGGAAAATAGAATGTATAGTCGGCGGCCTGATCGGTGAATGTGTATACTTGGTTTTTACCTGAGGTTCGCGGACCCAGATTTATCCTTGACGGGACAATTCTATTATGATTTATTTGAAACATCTCAGTGCTACCATTCTTGGTCACCAGAATCCCGAACGGACCTATAACCCACTGACCACCAAGTGAGCTTTATTTAGTCTGACAGCGGCAACCTCAGGCTCCGTTGAACATGTACGTTCTGTGTTTCTTCCGATCGCGGCTCACACTGTCGACGGTGAAGTACAGGCATCAAAAGCCAGCAATGCACTGTCGTGTGTCGGGATGTAAAATTTCGAGCCATTTTTTTCCCGTAGCTCTTTCCCTGAATGTATTACTTCCAAACTTTCGGGCCATCTTTATTTGTATCTAGTCTGGTACATCGCAATCTTCATAGAAGCATTTATGACATGCAGGAGGTGTCGGCCCAACCAAGCAAGAGGTACCTAAAAACCAGGAAGTGAGATCGAAGTCACACCCGGGTCACATTGATGCTGAATTGCTGAATTGTCAAAAATCATCTTGCATATCATCGCTGGGTGCATTTACAAGTCAATAAAGAATATATTATTAAGGTGACTATAATGTGTACTATGTGGAGGTATGAAGTCATGGCCTGAGTAATGTGGGATGGATGGCATGGAATTGAGTGAAGACTTGAACCACCAGAAGTTTTTCACAACCAGGAGAAATATTCTCAGTGAGAAATGGATGTGATGCTATGCGTTGCAGCACATGGCATGTCCAAGATCTTTTTTTTTCTTTCTTTTCTCTTTTTTTTATAAAAGTATTATATTCACTACAACTGACCATAAGCACAGAAACAAATAGGACTGACTGCTCCCAAGAGCACCCAAGTCCCACTCAAAAGAAAGTTACTGACATGCACAACAGGGCATATTGATGAAGCATTCTACCAAATCAAAAAGACTGTTTTAATGAGAGGAAGAAGAGAAGTATCAGAGCAGAGAGATGACAATGCTATGATAACTGAAGAGTAGACAGAAAGATGAGATCTGTTTCAAATAAAAAATGGTTGTCATCTGTGCACAAGTAACAAGTATTACCTAAAGAGCAAGAAATTTTTTCCATGCATATGTTGCAAAAAAGCACAAACAAAGGAGATTAGCACCTTACATAAGACAGCACAAAAGCAACTGATAATATTTGTGGACAGACTAACTAGAAACATATAAGATATAAATACAAACAAGCTGATTATATAAAGCACAAAGGCATTAAGATTTTATATAATGAATGAATGAATGAATTTTGTTTATACCACTGGCAAGCCACATTACAGGGCTAAGAGGCGGGGGTAAAGTAATGGCGCTCTATGCTGGAAATGTATTGTAGTGACGTCTGGGTTAGTTGTTTGTGGATTGTATTGTTTGGTATTGGAACTTTCCTTGCAGAGGTTTTTGTGGCGTGGTTAATCAAGGTTACGTTGTGAAGGTGTCTAGGTGAGTACCTTGGATCTTGGGTCGGTGTCCTATGATCTGCCTTGGCCTTTGCGTATGCGGGGTGTCTTAACCTCCCATGGTGTGTGATTCCTCACCCCGCCATCTCATTTGCACGTGTGTTCAGTGTTCTTCTTTGACTTCTTCCCTCATTCCTTCCTCCTCTCCCTCCTCCTCCTCCACTAAGCCATAATCTGTCTCCCTGTTTCTCCTCCACCATCTCTCCTCTTCTTCATTGTTTTCTTTGTCTTCTTTGGTAGGTTTTGGTCTTTGTACACTTTTTGTACCTGTCTTCGTGAATGCACCCAACTTCTCTAAGAACTTGGCCATGGCTTCCAGCCCCTCCTTTGTTCCTAGTAGGATTCCTAATTCAAGCTGTTCATTGATCTTGCATAGTATGTGTCTGTGTTTGTTGTATTTTGGGCATGTTTGGATAATGTGTTCTTGTGTTTGGTAATTCTTGCCACATGTGCATCCTGTACTTTTGTTAAGTATGAACTTTGCATAGTACTCACCAATGAAAGCATGCTTAGTCCTACATTACACTAGTCTGCCAACTCGGTGTGTGTATGATGTGTTCCCTGAGTTTCCACTTTGGAGGTAGTCTGTTCACTACCACAAACCTGCCTGATGGTGCCGTCTTCTGCCACTCTCTTTTCCACTTCTCAAGGGCATCCTCCTTTGTTCTTCTCTTTGCATGTATTAGTATTGTGTGGTCCTGTGTTCACATTTCCGATCTAGCCCTTGCTTCTGCATTTGCTTGTTTATTGCCTGCTATTGCTGTGTGTCCTGGGCACCATTCTATGCTCACTGTCCTCCCTATGTTCTTTTCTAGGAATCCATCAACCATCTGGGTGATGTTGATTATGTGAGACTGTTCTGGTGCTGGCTTGGGCTTGTATGCCGCAATCACTGCAGATGTATTGTCAGCATAGACATGTATATGTTTGACTTGCCTATGTGTCAGGGGACTGGTCTTCAGACCATGTCCAACCCTATTCCAAGCTTAGTCCGACGATACGCCTATTCCTAGCAGATCCGACTGGTCACTTGGCCCACCCTTCTCTCTTCCATCTTGTAGTAGTCAGCCTTGATAAGTCATATGCTCAGACCTTGCTCAGCATCAATTATTCATACTCCTTTACATACTGGGGCCTGATTAGTAAACAGTATTAGTATCACGACCCACTCAATAGCCCTGGGCCTGAACACCGGGCCCGGGCCACCAACGCAACTCTGGCAACCACTCACATGACCACCAAACCCTGGGACAAACTCAACTGACCCCAGCATGGCCATCACGTTGATGACGCCCAAAAGTTGCTTAGTACTGTCAAGGGTAAACTGTACCTAGCTACTGTGAAAGGTAATGCGTTGGGCGGTCGCTAGTTGAGAGAGAGTCCAGGCAGGGTCCCAGAGACCTAGTTTGTTAAGGAAAAATGCAGTAATTGGAACAGAGGTGCTTAGTGATCTAAGCCGTGTAGCCTGCAAGGCGCTAGGGTGCCAACAGTCGGTAGGGACTTGGCGACATAACATAGTTGAAGTGTGCCCGTATAGCACCTAGACAGTCGGCAAGACTGGTGAAGAAGCAGCAAGCTTAGTGTAGTCGGTAAACCTGGAAATCACTTAGCGACACCGAGGAACTTAGTGTGCGCAAGTTGTGATCTGAACGGTGGGGAGTAGAATTTGATGCCCTTAAGACAAAATATGTACAGTATTTATAGGCGCTAAGTTGCCGTGTTAATTAAGCTATAAGTCGCTAAGTAACAAAATAGGGAAGGGACTATGACAAGAAGAATAGAATGTGAAATAGCTAACCCGCGGCATCTATCCAGTTGACAAGCGCTAAGTCAACAAGTGAGCACTGAAATCAGTCAAATACGTGGTGACTATCCTGAGGTCTGAAACAATCAAGGAGGCTGGCATTGCCAAAGTCGCTAAAGCGTCGGTAAAGTTAAGCGTTGCTAACCGCTAAGCATCAGGGCTGAAGAAGTGATGGCCTACTGATGGCCGTCGGCAAGTCGTTAAACATGTAATCTCATAAGGCGCCGGCTATCTTTGATCGGTGACCTGTTATTGAGCCCAAGGTCATGTGTGCGGTCCCGTGCGCTATCAGTCAGGTGGGCGAGTCCCATGGTCTAGAAGTCCCGTGCGCTAAACATCCAGTGGTTGCCTAGTCATGTGCAGTCCGCGTCGCGCCTGATCGCCTAAGTGAGCTTCCAAACTCCTATTAACAAAAGTCACTAATTATAGCTTTGCTGCACTGAGCCCAGCTCGAGTCTTATCAATGTCACTCGCTGACAATCACTAGCGCTTTTCCTAGACATCACCGATAGCCCTGGTGCTTCCCAGGATATCACTAACAACCCCCGATGGTTCTCCAGACATCACTGGTACAACAAGCAACATCACGTGTCATGATCACATCATTTCCTGCATCATGCATCATCCCTGGCATCATGCACCATTCTCCGCATCATGCCATCATTCACCAGCACCACACATCATTCTCTGCATCACGCCATTATTCCACAGCACCATGCATCATTCCCTGCATCATGCCATCATTCTATGGCACCACGCATTATTCCCCGCATCACACTATCATTCCACGCATTGTGCATTGCCGCGTCCCCTTGTTGCACCAAGTACTCCACCATGCAGCGCCGCTGCAACTCCCAAAGCAACGGCGCCACTGCTGCGCCTCTACCCAACATCCGCGGAGTCCCCTTTGTCCTCCTATGTCCTCCAGGACACCACTGGAGCCTGGGAAGGTTATTTGCGGACCCATAACCAAAACCCCAGACCTTCACAATACATAGTCAGTATATAAACCCTACCGCGATATCTGGTACAGTAGTTTTGATATTGCCCACACTTTCTGGTTTCTCTTGTATTGCTCTGGTCTCATATATTCATCTTGTACTTGTCTCTATCTCCATCTCATCTCTACTTGTCTTTACTATCTCTTCTCAATCTATTCATCTTTTCCCAACTCCGTCCACTCAGTTCTCTTCCGTTTCTTCCTATCAGTCTCCCGGTTTCCCCGACCTTCTGCCTAATTGGCCCAGCTCCGCCAGAGTTCAGCTCTGCAACCATTCAACCTTAAAACCTTGTCCATGCAATCACTCTTTGTGCCATTTCTGTGACACAGCTGCCGGCACATCCGCAGCTCCACTGATCATCCTGGAACCCCCTTGACCACTTACTCACCCCCAGCGCTTGCTCCCTGCTCACGCCCAACATCCCTTGCCCCGGCGCATCTCACCCAGCAAAACCTCAATCCTGGCGCACTCCCCCGCACCCCAGCGTAACTCATCTACTCCGGTAGGCCTCTGTTGTGCCTGTAACCCCTTGAGTCTGCTTTGTAAGGCCTCGCCCAGACTTGCTGAGCCCCTGAGTCAGCAGAACTTGACAATTAGTAATAGCACAGCCACTGATGTAGTATATATAGGCAGCCTGTGGGATAGAATATCCCCAGGCTGAACAATAGCAGTATTCTTCTGGTCTGTTCACCGAACCGACCATAAGCTTATCTAGCGCCATCCAACTCTCTGTTAGCCTTGCTTGCCTTGACTCCTGCCTGCCTCTGCACTTGCTTGACTCTCACTTGCCCCTTGCATTGCTGACTCTGTGGAAGGAGTTCCGCAGACGTCAAGCGTTTTTTTTACATTCACCACATGGGATGACGATAAGGCATGCTGGATGGTATTGGTCTTTGAGAGATTGGGGTGTGTTGTGCTGGCGTTGTGCTATGGCTTTGGTTTGGGTAGTGCCAGTCATGGTGGTGGCTTTTGTGAGTCTGTAGGTTGGCCCTGTAGCGATGACAGTCTTCACTCCTTGTACTTCTGGAGGTCCTCTTTGGTCTTCCCCTCTTAGTTTCAGTCTTTGTAAGGACAACCTCTAGAGGTTGTGGCTAAGTCACACAACTGGCAGAGGGAAATCCAAAGTTTATTAGAAACAGTACAGTACGACAGGAAATACAACTAATCACCTGGCAGAGGAAAATCTGAAGAAATTAAGTCTAAGGATTCCTTTGCCATGGTGTAGCACATCAGCATGGGTGGCGGAAGCATGGAAATGACTATACAGTACTTCTTGGAAAGCGTGAAAGCTGTCACGACCCACCTGACTTACTTCTGGGCCTGAGCCCTAGTCCTGGGACCCCTAGCATATTTTCCGGCAGCCACTCCCACAACCATCCAACCCCGGGACAAGACCAGTCGGACCGACTACACAGCCATCACGTCACACTGCTGCAATCCCCAGCACTTCCCTGGACATCACTGACAATTCCAGGCCCCACCGGGACATCACCGACCTTCTTTGACAACTCCCTAAACATTACCGGCACAACAGGCGACCTCACCTGCATCATTCCTCTCATCACGCCCATCATTCACCGCATCATGCATCACTCCGGATCAGCCTGGCACCCTGCGCATCATTCACCGCATCATGCTTTGCACATGCTCTTGCCAGTCACACAGCACCAACGCTATGACTCTCAAAGCAACAACGCCACTGCTGCACTCTGAACCGACACCCACGGGCCTCCTTTGTCCACTCCTATGTCCCCTGGGCTGCCACTAAAACTCTGGAATTCATTCTTGGACCTGGTACTGGGACTGGACTTTAGCATACCATAGTATATAAGCACCACCGTAGCACCTCGTACAGTAGTCTTGATATTGCCTCAGTATTCTCGGTATCTTTTGCCTTGTTTCCAGTTTTGTCTTGTCAGCCTCATACTTGTCACATTTATCCATCTTGTGCTTATTTCTATTGTATCGTCTTGTATTTGTCTCTGAGTCTCTCATACTTTGTCTTCTATACTCCTGTCTCCAATCTATCAGTTTTTGGTCTCCTTTTCCGCTCAGTTTCTTTTCATCTCTCTATTTTGGCTTCCTCCTTCCCGGTCTTCAACCTAATCAGCTCTGCCTCCCTGTTGCTTGGCTGCGCATCCATTCAACCTTAAAACTCTAACTGCGTGAACCTTCTTTGCATCTCCCATGCTGCAAAACAACCGCCAGCATGTCTGCCTATTTACCAATCATCCTGGACCTCTCCTGTTTAGTCTATTTTGCTCTAGCGCTTGCTTCCCACTCATGCCTTGCACTATACGTCCTGTTGCACTCCACCCAACTTTCTTTGACCCCGGCACCTCACGCAATCCGACACACGCCCTGGCTCTTGACAGGCCCCGCTTGTGTCCGTACCTGTCTGAGTCTGCTTTGTAAGGCCTTTCCCAGACTTGCTGAGCCCCTGAGTCAGCAGAACCTGACATAATATCAAGACTCTACCTTACTCCATTCTCAATGGCTATGTACACTCATACCTACCAGACCTCCAATTACTGGACCAACGCTTATGGAAGGCCTGTGCCCAATGCCTCTTACTACCTCAGCACCCCTCAACTCCTCTACCCTCCTTTACTCATTGAACACTACCTCACGCAACCTCCCTAGTTCTGGGGACAAGATCAAAGTGGAGCATCCTACGCCCCTCCCAGTCAAGAGATACCCTCAGAATGGTGGTATGGCCCCACCTACGCACTCCTGGGTGAGTATTATCAGGCGGGCTACCGGAAACTCCCCTCGCTGGTTGGATAGTCTCTGCAGCGCCTCCGGCCCCAGGCTCTTACTACATCTATGCTGAAGCCCCCTACCCCTCTTGACCTCACTTTCCCCCTGCACGAACGCCTTTCACGCCTCTAGGAAGATGGCAGCAGACAGACGCCTATGCCCAACAGCGTGATGAAATACTCCATGCATTACGAATCACTTCCACAGAATTCGCCTGGCACACCTGGGCCCTCCTCGTTAGCCTAGGGCAGCACAACCTCACTAGCACCCCGGAACTATGGGCCCACTGTCTCCTTGAATTCTACGAACACTATCAACAGGGGACCCTTTCCACCAATGCGAAAAACACTCTGAATATGGATGGAACCCTCTGGGACAAGCTGCAGGCACTAATCGACAAAATCCATACTAGCCCAAACCCTCGACCCTTTGAGAACCCTGTAAATCCAGCAAAATCCTTTCATGTCCAGCAGGACAAATCCCACAAACACATTCTGGACCCGTGCTATAGGAAAGAACTCAATGCAGTGTCCGCTCTCTTTCAGTCCCTCAACTCCTCTGGAGGTCTCTTCAATCAGCCTGCCGCCCGCACCATTGGGCTCTCCATGTGCTGATGACGCCCAAAAGTCACTAAGCACTGTCCTGGTAGATGGTAAACTTAGCACCTCACAAATGAGTAGCGTCGGACGGTTGCTAGTGTTGAGAGAGTCCTGGGCAGGGTCTCAGAAGCCTAGTCTTTTTAGTGTGATTTGAACTTAGAGAAATAAACTGGTTGCTTAGTGATCTAAGCCAAAAGCCTGCAAGGCGCTAAGGTGCTAGAAGTCAGTAAGGACTCTAGCGTTGTAAACGTTGGCAATGATGTGCCTGTATGGCACTGTAAGATGAAAGTTGGTAAACAAAGTTGGCAAGGTGGAGTTGGCAGGACTGTATCACTTAGCGACTCTGAGGACTTAGAATGTGCTGAAATGAGATCTGGACTATGGGGCATATGATTTGATGATGGCTAAGACAAAATATGTACAGTATTTATAGGCGCTAAGTTGCTGCTTTAATTAAACTAAATAATCGCTAATTAATCAATCAAGAAAAATGGTGGCAAGTACGATGGAACGTGAAAGTCGCTAAGCAATGGTATCTGTCAAGTTGGCAAGTGTTAACTCAACATCCTAGCAGTGAAAGAGGTCAAATGCACAGGAACTGTTGCTAAGGCCTGAATCCATCAAGGGGGGTCTGTCTCAAGTAAGTCGCTAAGTGTCGGATAAGCTATAAGCATTGCTAATATCTAAAATCATCAAGGGGCCTATTGCTAAGCATCGCTAAAGTGATCTATCTTTGAGAAGCACTGGGTTTTGATAGGTGTTGCTAAAGGCTCTGGCGTTGGTTATCACTGATTGGGAACCTGAAGGGGGGCCAGACTGAAGTCAGGTAAGTGGCAGGTGATTGCCAAGTCAGGTGGTTGCTAAAGTCCCATGGTCGCCAAGTCTTGTGATCACCATGTGACCAGTAAATTGTCATTTGACTGCTAAGTCAGGTGGTCACTAAGTTCTGTAATCCTGCATGTTGCATCATGTCACCTGAGTTCAATCCCTGCTAGCTGCAAAATATAAGTCACTAAAAATAGTGCTGGTGTGCTAAGCTCAGCCAGAGGCTTATCAGCGCCTCCAGGCCAACTCCTTTTTCAATGTGTTTCACACCTGAGACCAACCACCCTAGCCTGACTCTCCCAATAGAACCCCAAGAGGCGCGCCGCCACCACCAGACAACGACAAAGCCTCCCAGCATACTCTCTTGTACGCCAATGAGCAGAAACCCCCTGGTCCTGGCACGGTACCCCTGGCAATGCTCCACTATCCAGGGCCCCCAAATTTGTCTGTGACCGGCCCCTCCACCTCGACGCACAATGTAATGGGCCCCCTCCCTATGATGCACAGTTCTTCACTACTGGCCTCCCTCTAGCGCATTCATCCATAAAGCTGGGACTCCTAGGACCAACTTGCCCCCCTCAGGACCAGGGCCTGCCACGACCCCTATACAACCCTGGCCTGCCATGACCTCTGTTCCCAGGGCCTCCACCACCAGGACCTCCGCTGGGTGGGGCCACCTCTAGGAAAACCATAACCACCTCGTTGGGCCCTAGGCCCCTCTTTAGGAAGTAATGGGCCCCCTGATGGCGGACCTCCAGGGGGATGGGGCCCCACAATAGATGCCTTCCCCTTGCCGCGTGGTGGTAACTACTACTATTATTATTACAATGCTGGACTACCCTGCAACTCCACCCTGCAGGACAATGCTCATGACGCCTTAGCCTGTGAAGAAAAACTTGACCTCCAGAAACCTAAACCCTTCCACGACCGCAATCCTCACCAGTGGCACACTTTTCTCATGCAATGCCTTACCATGTTCCAAGCTAAGCCAGTCACTTTTTAACTTGAGAGCTCACAAGTGGCCTTTGCAGCATCATACCTCCAGAGTATTGCCTTTGATCATTACACAGCTCTGCTCTGGTTCAATGCTCACAGTCTGGCCCTCTCCAACTGGCAGGCCTTTGTTCAGGAGTTCTCCAGCAAATTTGGCATATTCAACATGGTAGCGGAAGCCGAGGAGGCCCTGTTCAACTTATGCATGCGCCCAGAGGAACAGTTCACTGCCTTCATTGTCTGCTTCAAAAGAGAAGCCTATGAGATGGGCTGGAACTACAATGCTCTCCGGTTTGCTCTGTGCCGTGCCTTACCCCAATGCATCAAGGACATCCTCCAGCTTGCCCCCAAGCAACCCACCTATGACGGTTACAAGGCCCTGGTCACATAGATCAACCAGAGATACTGGGAAGACCAGAGCAAACTATCAGCCCCCCAGACGACCTGGAACAACTCCGGAAATGGCAATTGGACAACTAGCACCTCTGCACCCCAAAACAATTGACCCTCTGGCACCACTCAAACCAACAGCACCACTCTACAACCCCTTGCCAGTCAAGGACTCCCCAGTGCTGGCCGCACCCCAGGCCTCCAACTCCCTGCCCAGCTCAATGCTGCTGACGTCAACGATGCTCTGCAACCCCCACCGACACTCCAGAAAACCCCCTAGATCAGGACAACAACGCTCCAAACTAGCTTGACAACAAAGAAGACCTCCACGCCAACCAGTTCCGGAGCAGACCTTGGATCAACGTGCCTGAAGAAATGCAGGAGAAATGGCGCCGGGAAGGAGCTTGCATCCTGTGCGGTGAGCAGGGTTACTTCATCAATGATTGCCCCAAGCGTCAGATCATGGGCTGGGCCATCTGGACTATTGACGGAGAAAAGTGCGACTTTCAGTTTACAGAAAACAAAGCAGTGATTTAGAATCAGAAGGTGCACTAAATCGTGACCCCAATTCCGACATCTTCTCTGCCCCTGGTTACACTTCTATGTGCATTGACTTTATCATCAGACATCTTCTTGGCTCAAACACCCCCAAAAACACCCCAAACCCCTCCTCTGCACAACCCTTGCAACTGTAAGGGCGACCTCCAGAGGTTGCGGCTAAGTCACACAACTGGCAGAGGGAAATCCAAAGTGTATTAGGGACAGTACATATTACAGGAAAATAACTAATCACCTGGCAGAGGGAAATCCAAAGAGAACAAGTCTAAGGATTCCTCTGCCACGGCGTGGCGCATCAGTATGGGGGTGGGAGCGTGAGAACGACTGTACAACATCCCGAAGAAGTCCGGCAACTGCAAGGGAGCATCCCAGAGACCTCCAGGATGACCAGAAAGGGAAATGGCCAGAAAAGGAAGCCCGGGGGGTCCTGGAGATCTCCGGGATGGCCGGAAAAGGAAGTCCCCTGACATCACCCCCTCCCTTAGAGTGCGGCGTCTCGACGCACCGAGTAGAACAAGTTGCGGACCGCGCGGTCCACCAAGGAGACAGGGTAGATGCCCCGGATTGTGCGGGGAGCCTCCGGGTGACTACGGTGGAAGTCCTTCACCAGAGCGGGCGCGTGGACATTTTCGGCGGGTTCCCAGGAGATGTCTTTGATACCGTAGCCCTTCCACTTGACCTTGTATTGCAGCTTGTGCCGGAATAGACGGCTGTCAAGGATCTTCTCCACTTCGTACTCTGGATGGTTGTTGACAATGACCGGAGGTGGCGGAGGCGAGGCATGTTGACCTGGAATAGGGTCGTCCGGGGCGGGCGAAAGCTTGACCATGTTGAAGACCGGATGGAGGCGCCGCATGCTGGTGGGCAGCCGGAGCCTGTAGGCCAACGGTCCTACCTGGTGCTCAACCACATATGGCCCCAGTTGTCGGTGTGAGAGCTTTTGGGATGGCCTAGTGGTCGCGATGTCGGAGGCGTCCAGGTAGACTCGGTCTCTGGGCTTGTACTGGGGGGTTGGCAAGCGTCCTCAGTCGTAATAGCGGGCCATGTCGTCCTTGGCCTTGGTCAGGGCCGCCTCCGCCTCCTCCTGTGCCTTCCGCATACGGTCAACAAACTCATTGACCGTCTCGTTCTCTGATCGTTGTGCATGCGGTTTGAAGCCCATCCGGGGGTGCCTGCTGGTGTCCAGAAAGAATGGAGAGTGCTGCGTGGAGGCGTGGACGCGGTTATTGTACTGGAACTCGGCCTCCAGGAGGAGTTCGTCCCAGTCGTCCTGCTGCTCGTTGCAGAAGAGCCGGAGGTACTGTTCCAGTTCCTGGTTGACGCGTTCGGTCTGGCCGTCAGACTGCGGGTGGTAGGCGGTGGAAGTGTGGAGCTTGACGTGCAGGAGACGATAGAGCTCCCGAGTGAAGTCTGCCACGAACTGGGGGCCCCGATCGGAGATGTAGGCATTGGAGAGGCCGTGGAGCTTCCAGACGTTCTTCCGGTACAGGTTGGCTGCGCCCATTGCCGAGCAGGTCGTGTGCATTGGAATGAAGTGAGCTCGCTTTCCATACAGGTTGACCACAACCATCACTGCGTCATATCCATGCGCGTCCGGAAGTTCCACGATGAAGTCGACGGAGGCCACACTCCAGCGTGCCGCAGGTGTGGGGAGGGATTGCAGATGGCCTGTCGGGGGGTGCCGGTGTGGTTTTGTCCGGAGGCAGAGGTCGCAGGTGCTGATGTAGGAGCCGATGTAGCAGGACATCTGGGGCCACCAGTAGTTCCGCGAGACCAGCTCCAGCGTCTTCCACCTACCAGGGTGCCCCATGACACGGGAGTCATGGTGCTGCTCCACAATGCGCCGGCGGAGCTCCGGGTTGTCGGGCACATATATCCGCCCGTGGAAGGTGAGGAGGCCATCCTGCAGGCCCCACTCGTCCATGCGTACCGACTTTGTACCGGAGGGGCACCCCAAACGTAGTGCTAGCGTGGCCTTGGCAACCGAGTCTTCCTGTAGACCTTCCCGGTTTCCCCGACGTATGTCCCAGAGAATGTTGACCTTGTCTCCCTGTACAGCTACCCCTTCCAAGGCACGAATGGCAAACAGCTCCGGGCGGAGGAGGGTGATGTTATCGTTATCTTCTGCACTGGAGCCGTGGTCCACGCGCTGGGAGAGGGCGTCGGGCTTCCCCATGCTCCGGCCTGGCTTGTGGTGCAGCGTGAAGTCGAAGTTGGC
>QLOM01011444.1:0-11665 GCA_003313785.1 Termitomyces sp. MG148
TGTCGGAACAAAATTGGGCGTCTACTTGAACACGCGCATGAGGCGTGACAGGATTCAATGTTGCCCCTAGCATCCTCATGAATCACATCCCAGAAGTGATAAAAAAGTACCTCAAACTTTAAATTGCGATGGGCTCATAAAAGGCCTTGCCAAAACCGCAGTTATACTGATTGCCTTTACCAACAACCCCGACAGGAGTCGGGAAAAAAATTTCAACGCCATCGCCACCTCCCGGATATTTTGATATGCCCTCTGACATCGACTCTGACTTGGTGAGAACTGTCGTAGCGTTGTTGAGCTCCAAGATGAATATCAGCTCAATCTGTATTTTGTTACAGGAAGAATTCTTGTTGTTAGATGAGAACGCCGCAGAAGATCCAATCTCTGTCATGGAGAGACATGACCTTTCTACGGCACCTTTGATAACAAGAGAGGCATATGATTGTGGCGGGTATTCGAAATCTTCTTCCCAATATGGAGTTCTTGGTCGTCTTTTGTCCACGCAGTGAGTAACAGGTCACCTTCATTTCGTGTTGTTCAAACTTGTACTTCTGATCCATAAAGTCAAAAATCTCGATGCGAAAGGCCTGAAGATCCTCGCTTATACCTGAATACAGTAAGTCAAAACAATTATTGATCAAGTCCACCTATCTTGATCGATGCTCGAGAATGCTCCGTTCTCTGCACTGGTATGCGGTGTCCAAGGTCAGCTCAACCAATGACTCACGGAGCTCTGTTGACTGATTTTCATGTTTAATAGGATCTGGAAAGTCGCACACGGTTTCGGTCATCCTGGAAAGTATGATGGTGTCTAATTGTCCATCGGCCGGGTTGTTGAATAAAGTCCTCTCTGGGCTTGTCCTTCACTTTGGTGAAGGTGGCCCGTCTTCCCTTCCTAGCGAGGCAGCATGGCTTTCAATGGCGAGTAGTTTAAACGTCAAACCTCCTGAGGTTCGTGTTTTTGTGTCGCAGTCATCGTTAAATACGATGAAGACGGTGTATGCACCTTTGGGTGATCATATTATTGTGGAACCTCTGACGTTCTCTGAGTCTGAGCTGGATGCTCAGGCCTTCTTGTCCATGATGGCAGTTGGAGGATCTGAATCGGCGCCTTTATATATCCAAGTTATTCTGGTGGGGCAATGTCTATGTACTAGTCTGATCCCCCAAATTACTAACTTCTCTCCAGACAATTCTTCGAGATCTGGGTGAACAATACACTTTCAAAGCCTTCATGCAGGAACTGGAAAATCAGAAGAAAAAGTTTAACCCCAGTCAAATCTCCGGTTTGGAACAACGGATGTCTCTCCTTACTTCGTTCTTGGCCAAGGACAAGAAAGGCCGGCGCCATGCTCCGACTTCAAGATTTACTGCCGGAAGGTTGACCATAATAGATCTCTCTGACCCATTCATCGACCCAGCTTCTGCATGTGGTTTATTTGAAATCATAGTACGATTATTTGTTCGTTCTGATGTTGGCACTGGGAAGGTCTTGGTCGTTGACGAAGCACACAAAGTATGAGAATTGGAAGTTTTTCATTCTCCTTATCTGAGCTTCTGGTCACTAGTATCTGTCGTCTAATCGTGGATCATCGGGACTGACAAAGGCACTTTTGATGTTGACACGACAGCAAAGGCACTTGTCTATGCGTGTCATCATCAGCACCCAAGGTCGGGTGATTTCCAGTAAATTTGAATCGATTTGACGTTGCTACCAGAGCCGACGGTCGTGCCACCCGTACTTCTCGATCTCTGTTCCGTTGTTTTTCTCCATCGATTTTCTTCGCCGTCCTGGTGGGAGCATGTCATAAAGCATGTCTCAGCTGATTTTGACGGCAGTGACGCCTTCGACAAGGTTGTCAAGCTCCATGTAAGCCTTGGAAAATAACAGTTTTGACTTTGATCTTAAAATGGTCTCAGACTGGTCAAGCAGTCGTACTTGCGCCATCAGCACTCGGGACATTTACCTCTTGCACATCCACTGGAAAGGTGCTTGACCGACTTGGACGGCGATATCTGGTCATGAAGACTAGGAAGAGGGTCACCCAGGATGGTGGAGCGTCGATTCTTGTTATTTGATAGTGCGATTTGGGAAAGAGTATGCCGGTTATATATATATGTAGTATTTCGTGGTTAATCTATCAACCAATCCGACTCTTTCATCTTCTGAATATCCCAGTCTTTGCCCTCCTTCTCGAGCGTAACAACGGTTTCAATCTCTTCGCTCCCCAAACGTCCTCCATTGTACAAGTGAGGGAAAACATTATCATTACCAACAACTCCAGGCTCTACAGACCCATGGACGTCAACGCTGTCTCAAGATCCTTTAGACTTTGTACCAGGCTTACCGTTCCCTTTTGAAGAGTTTTCCCAACGAATATATTGTTCAATTGTCTCGTACTTGATGCGCAATATGTATAGATTCGTTTCGTTGACGAAGAAGCGACTCAGTGTACCCAGGAGTTGTTTCGCAGTTGACAGGTGGATGAAGCCGTCTCTTTCGTCAAGAGGGCTCAAGGGGAGTCGCTCTGGTAGCGGAAAGACAATTAGATCTGAAGGAACAATCTTGTAGACGTGGACAGGAATCGACATCGTGGATTCGTTGGGCGCTGACGCACAAAAAGAACTCGGAACAAATGTACATGCAATCAAAATGAGCGGATACTGATTAGGACCATTTCAATATTCTCAACTTTTCAAAAATTGCGTGGACATCCCAGAGCAAATCTACCCTACCCCACCGACAAAATAGATTCTTTCTAAGTATATAAGGTCACAAGTCCCGGCTTCAAGCCTTTGCTACATTGTTATGCGTGCGTCGCCAGGTACATAATAATTTCCAATGTCCGATTATCCAAAATTTGTGCTGAAACTTCCATATGATGGAGAACGTATACAGTGCCGCGATGACAGTTCCAAGGAGGATGACGAAAATGCCGATGATGATCCAAGCAGAGAACGAGTTTATTGCGTTTGCTCCAGTGATGTCTTTCAGTGCATAAGCCATGATGGAGACTGCGAACGTGAGAATAGCCCAAATAAGGAGGACAGGTGGCAAGCTCAGGAGCATTGCATGCCCGTGAAAGCCTAGGTTGCCATGCTGCGCGTTGTACATATACGTAAACTAACCTTTCGAAGGTCAACACGCGATCATTGGTCAGGAAACATGTAGATACGTACGGAATCGGATGTACGAGTATTTATTTGATGTCTCCAGATTGAGAAAACGCCCACGATGATACTGCCCAGGGAAGCGAGAGAAGAGACCGTAGCAAAAACCTTGGCAGTATCGTTTATATCATTGATCCCCAGCAAGGCTACTGTGGCACCGAGTAGTACTGTAGACTGACATCATCATTAAATTAAGGTTGAAGAAAAACACAAGGTACACGCACAATAAGCAGGAAATGGGAATACTCTCGTACCAATCTTTCAATATATTTTTCCCAATTCGCTTGCACGTTGGCTAGCCGGCCGCGATATTCACTTGATGCCTTGAATGAAGAATGATGAGCGAGTAAAAACTTAAGGACCATATTGATGTACCTTTACATGCCAGTAATATGCATGAGGAATGCCGAAAAAGAGAAAAGTGATGACAAGATTGACCAATGGCAAAACCATTGACGACGGTCGACGGGAGTCGTTGTGAAGCGGAAGTACTCGTTCTCGACGACTGGCCACTGAGTTCTTCTGGGTATGTTTTCCGAATTGTTCCGAGTCTCGAAAACTACATACTTCACGAAGCAGCCAGGCCAGAAAGACGGTTTTAGCGACGGAACCATGATTGCATGGTTCTATGATTTTTCAGCCAAGGAAAAAACGAAGACCAAAGAGATGTTGACCTGACATTTGATGGAGTACTCGAGTCAAGTCTTCGCACTCGGTTTTGGAGAAAGGCGCAATGCTCTTAGAACCGGATATAAGGTTATCAGTCTGAAAGGAATGAGTATGACTTGAAACGACAGAGTAAATACCCGGTCCTTACAAAAAACCAAGTCAGCGCGTCGGATGCGTCAGGAATTGCTCTTGTTGGTGTAGGTACGTGTGAAGGATGATTCCAAAGGTAGTTCCAATAAAGACGTCGGCGCCGATTGACTAGGAATAAACATTGTAAAGACATAGAAAAACACATCCAAGGATATGCCTACGCATAGTGGGGTTAAGAAAGGCTACATTCTCATCTCTCACTTCGTGGAGGTCGTATGAAGCGACGCATTCTTTATGGTTGATGACAAGGAACAAGTTAGCTCCACCTACTCCAGTCGTTTGGACCAATAATTGGATTTCCATCTGAATATCCAAGTCTGGCAAAGGATAGTTTACCGTATTCCGATTGACAATTTGATAAATCTCTGGGTCGCGAATGTCCTGGTCGGTAACGACTTTCAAGTATCGGCTATAGAAGTAGACCCATCCCTTGAATCCCATTTAAAACGGCAATTATGACAGCTTAGGGCGTCTGGCGTACTTGTGGATGCACATGCATGGTCCATTCGAGCGGTGGAGATTTCTCTGCTTGTTCAACCTCCGGGCTGTGGTTATGTTAGCCGATGATCCACTTGTGAGAGTACATTTTCGTACAGCAGGGTACAGTATTGCGAGTTGAGATCCATAGGCTGCGTCAAAGCCAGGTTATATTTAGTGTTTACGCTGAACCAGAGTGGCATACCTTTCCATCGAACACCATTGTGTCAGGTCGTGTGAGGAGCGAGAGCACCCATCAAGAAGGAATATGTCGAGTTGGATACGTAGCCGAACTTGTTGGTTGTCACTTAAAATTCCCATCGCGTGAGCTGCTTGAAAGCAACAACAGTGTACAAACATACGCGCACGCGGCAACGCGATATTTGTTTCAAGTCCAGGTTTATTCAATCTCGCGGCTGCCATGAGCGCCTTCGGCACAAGCAACACAACATCTGGTTCATCATCCAACACTGGTCTTTTCGGAGGTAAGAAACCTCATTGGCATACTACAACATCGATCCAACCGTCAAAACTTGCAGTTAAACCTGCAACTGGTGGAGCTTTGTTTGGAGCCCCTTCTGCGACACCTGCAACGGGGCCTGGAATTCAGAGTGGGATAGCGCCTACGGGAACCGCGGCATCTGCGCCGCCATCGACAGGTCTATTTGGATTAACTAGCAACACTACGACCCCAGCTGCCTCAACGAACATTTTTGGCAGCAAGCCTCTAGCACCTACTTCTACAACCTCCTCTGGAACTGGTGCCTTCGGGACTACAAACACAATTACAGGGTCAACATCTACAGGCCTCTTCGGGGCTTCAAGCACGGCTACACCCGCTTCCAACACTTCTGGAACGACAACAGCAAATCCCCTCTTTGGTGGATTTTCCAAACCTACAGACATGACTGCCACAAATACGGCGAAACCTGCCGGAACTGGGTGTCCGTTCTTTTGTTTGATCTCGAGTTATTTGTATTCAAGATTTACATGTAGTATTTGGCCAACCAAGCACACCTGCAGGTGAACTTGGCGTTTTTACTGTGAAACAGTGCAAAGCGACTGACTCCACACTTTAGGAATGACCGCAACGGGAAACGCCCCGTCTGCGGGGAGTTTATTTTCTCAGCCTGCCAAGCCGGATGCTGCACCCTCCACTGCAACTGCAGCTCCTACTACTGCTTCAAGCAACCTCTTAGGCGGTGGCCTGTTTGGAGCAAAATCTCCAGCGACGCAGGCGACAACAGCTTCGGTTCCAGCGCCATCCACATGTAGGTCATATTATAGAATATCTATCACATAGTTTGATCCTTTGTAGCGACTGTGGCGACTCCTACTCCATCTGCAAAAGATTTCTTTGCAAAACCACCAGAGCAGCAGAAAGATTGTGCAGCAGGTAAGTTATCCTTCAGTGATATCTGATTTTCTGTAATCCGTCACAGCCACTCCTGCTGCACCTACAACCCTATTTGGTGCCAAACCAGCTGATTCGAAAGACGCTTCAGGTATGGCCCTAAGTTTTTGCATGCCTCTTGCAAGACTGACGTCGGTGAAGCCACATCTACCACCCCGTTAGGTGGATTATTTGGAAAGGCGGCAGAAAAGAAAGATGGCTCTGTACCCTCATCTGCAGCACTCATAACATCTACAATAAGTAGGTCATTCTTATAATTGTCTGTCCGGACTCTGAGATCTTCTTTTAGCTTCCGGTGGACAGAACTCTACAGGCCTTTCCGTTGCTGTAGCGCCTCCATCGATGCTCAAAGGCAAGACGATAGAAGAGATTGTTAACAAATGGTCCTCGGATCTTGAGACCCACGTTCGAGAGTTCAACAAATTTGCCACGGAGGTCGCCGTATGGGATCGCACACTCATCGACAACAGCAACACTGTGTGTAAATTTGCATCTTTCCCAACATTCAAATGACTTGAGAATTTTCTATGCAGTTGAATACTTTGTATAGTCATGTTGAAGCAGCTGAGCGAGAACAAAACGACATCGACCAATCCCTTGACCATATAGAACAGCAACAAAATGAACTTGTGTCCACCTTGGCTGCTTACGAAAAAGTCGCGCAAGAGATACTTGGAAGCCAGGGAGGGAGTATGAGGGCACTTGATACCGGCCCTGCCGATACAGAACGTGACAAAAAGTAAGCTCGTGCTTGCCGATTGTGAGTTGTTGACTGAGGGTTTTGTCACAGTTATATGCTCGCCGCTGACTTACAGACCCACCTTGACGATCTCTCGAGCTCATTAACTCAGATGATTGATTCCGTCAATGCCCTCTCGCTCCCTTCGATAGACTACAGCCCAGCAGAAGACCCGATGGCCCAGATTGCCCAAATTTTGAGTAGCCACTTAGAAAGCTTGCAATGGATAGATGGTGCAGTACGCGATGTGGAAAGCAAAATAACAGAGGTGGAGCAGAGAGTGAAGGAAAATGGCCATACCTTACCATCATCATCCGGCCAAAAGAGTAGCGGGAGAACTTTTGGTCTCGCTCGGTGACATTTCTTTACTAGACGTTTTGTATGTTTCAAGACTCGCGTCTGATTGGCTCACTTGATCATCGAAAGCATACATTAGGATTGACAAAACGTATAATAAGTGATGAATGTAAGTCGGTATATAAGTACATTGTAAGGCATGAGGAAGTGAATCACAGAACACTATATCTACCTGATGTCGCTGTAGGATTACGCATTTCAGCTTGTAGAGCAGCGGCTGAAGCTTCAATGAGGAGCCGTTTAATTTCACGAACAGCTTGTTCAACCTATACAAGCATACTTTTCAGTGACAAGTCAACCTTCCGAAAGAATAACAGCGTACGCGGTATTCTTCATTAGACTCGACAAGGAGATGAAGTTTTGGAGGTCCTTCAAGGGGGGGTTCTTTTCCAGACTCATAGTAGATACCTGCAGGAAATGAAGTGAGTGACGAGCTCCGATTCCACAGCACAAAATTCGTACCTTTGTTAGTGACTGACGCGCCAGTCATATCGATGAGCTTTAGGAAATTTATTAACTTTACTAAAAAAAAGCAGTTGATAGTATCTACCTGGACCATAGTTTCTTTGTTGGTGACGCGCCAACGTGCCTTTTGAGGGTAATCGTTGATGGGGATAATGGCATGGAAGTCGGTGGAGTCCTGATTTACTTTCTTGAGCATATTAGGGTCTTCCGCAGCCTGGAGTTGAGACTGCAGAACTAATTTGGCAACCCTCATTTGTGCGTTGATCTTGGCCACTACACTCAATGCCTGTTTGTGGGCCGGCGTATCTGGGCCGGCACGAGCCACAGCTGCCTCTGCCTCACGCAATTGTGCTTGAAGCTTCTCCTCTTCTTTAGCATGGGCAAGACGACGAGCGGCAGCAACTGCGCTGCCAACACCAAAGATGCCTTTCGAAGAGTCAGGGGCAGGGCCACGCCTTATTTCTACCTTGAAGTTTCCGAAGGTCATGTCGTCCGAGCTCGACGTGGTAGCTTTTGCAGTGCCCTCTTCCGAAGCCGGAACTTTATCTTCTGTGTCAGGCTCGCCATATGCCTTGCGCTCCGCTCTCTCCTTCGCGTCTCGCTCTTTGTCGAGTCTATCAAGGCCTTTCCCTCCAAATCCAGAACCTGCGGCTTGAGCCTTACCAGATTTGACTTTATCAAGGAAACCTACAGAGAAAAACGCGTCACCTCTACACATGGCGAAGGATTGTAGAAAAACTAACCATTAGCCAAATCTTCAAGTTCCTTTGGAACTGCCGCGTTGCTTGCTGTTAAGGCACGATAGAGGTCAACAGAATATCTTTCTTGCTCAGGCGTGATAAACGTGACACAGGTTCCTTTATTACCTGCCCGACCTGTTCGTCCCGCACGATGAACGTAGTCCTCCATGTGATTTGGAGCATCGTAGTTGATGACGAGCTTGAGCTGTTTAACATCCAAGCCACGCGCAGCAACGGAGGTTGCAATCACAATCGGAACAACGCCAGACTTGAAGTCTGCGATGGTCGAATCCCTATCGACTTGATCCTTGCCGCCATGCAACGACATACAGAGATACCCCTTCCTCATAAGCTCGCGCAGCAGATTGTCGGCAGCTTCTTGCCTATCGACGAAGACGAGGGTCCTGCACTCTGGGTCGTCATTATACATTTGGCCAAGAATCTCAAGCAGGCGATTGAACTTGCTATCTTCCGCACGCACTTCGACAATCTGTTCGATCTCTGCAGCAACGACTGAACGACCGCCCACTGTGATTTCTAACGGCTTGCGCAGAATTTTCCGAGCTAAAGAATCCATTTGTTTGGGAAACGTAGCAGAAAAGAGAACTGTCTGTCGGTCGGGTCTGACATTGTTTATAATTTTCATGACTTGGGGTTCAAAACCCATATCAAACATACGATCTGCTTCGTCAAGAACAACGTAAGTAACACGCTTGAGATTTGTTACGCGGCCAGAATTGGCGGTCAGAAGGTCAATCATCCGGCCAGGGGTACAAACGATGATTTCTGCGCCTTTTTTTAATTCTGCGATCTGATCTTTAATTGGAGAGCCTCCATACGCACAGACAGCCTACAAATCAAGTCAGAAAAAGCCATTGCAAAGAAAGACAAAAGACAACCGCACTCTTAGATTCATAACTTTTAGAAATGGTTTGCATTCTCTGTGAATTTGAACGGCCAATTCACGAGTTGGGGTCATTACGAGAGCGATAGGTCCTTCCATTTGTTCCAAGGGGCGTTGGTCCTTGATATGGCGGAAAAGAGGCAATAGAAATGCAATTGTCTTTCCAGATCCCGTCTTAGCGACACCAATAACGTCGCGACCAGACATAATGGCTGGGATTGCCTGAGCTTGGATAGATGTTGGAGCAACATAGTTGAGACGCTTGATGACGTCCAAGCTACAAAGAAGACTCAATCAGCGGCAAGTTTTACTTTGGAAAGAAATCGAAGTACCAACTAGCAGGGAGCCCATAATGACTCCATTTTGTAACTGGCTTTGGACAATCAACACCACGAATCTTAATACCATCGAGTTCAAGGCGAAGAAGATCAGCTTCCTCGTCCGTCATTGCAGCGATGTCAGGAGGTGGAACATAGAACTCCTTGCGGAAGGGTTCGTATTTGACACGAGAATGGTCAACAGTCGCCATCTCCTTCTTTTTTGCCTTTTTGGCTGCAAGGGCCAGGATATCCTCCGGGTTGAGATCCGTAGCATCAAGCTCGTCAGTAACCTCAGGTTCTATCTCATCCTCCATTCCCTCTTCCGTCGCACGCTCGTCGAGTCGTATGCGCGACTTTCCACCTGACACACCCATTCTTTTTATGTCCTCCAAGTCGACCTTAGTTACTTCTTCCTTAACACCACTCATGAAAGCATCTAATGGGTCGACTTCATCTTCCTCATCAACATCCATAGCGTCTTTGGCTTTTGCTTTTCGTGCCTGATCCATTCGATTTGCCTCTTCGTCGTCATCATCAACTTCTAGATCTCCAACACCTGCTTCTCCTTCAGTCATGGTCATATCGACAGCTGGCATATCACCCAAGGTCTCCAATTTACGCTTCGTTTCTACAGAGTCATCAAGAGAGGCTGCGGCCAGTTTTGCATTATTCGAAAACTCAGGTTTTACGGGCAGACCCTTCAAACCAAGTCCACCAAGAGCGACGCGATTAAGATGTCCAGTCGGTTTTGCAGAGGATGTAGGGGGAACTGTGGAAATAATTGATCAAGTGTTGTGAAATCATGTCTATATTCAGAGCAAGAAAACGGACCTGGTACAGATTTACCAGCAAGGGCCATTGCTTTGACCTTGGCTTCATCCAAAGCCTTTTTTGCCTCTCGCTCCTTTTTCCAAGCCTCGAGCTTGGCCCTTTTCGCTTTCATTTTTTCGTCCTCCGGGGGAGGAGTTTGAACGGCTTCTGTAGGGGTTTTGACACGAGAAGGAGTTGAAGGTCTCCGGTCCCGCGACCGTGAACGCCGACGGTCATCTCGTCTATCATCCCTTCTGTCATCTCGAGGGTAGTCACGGTAAGAGTCTCTCCTTCTATCGTCACGATACTTGTCGTCGTAATAGCGGTCTCTATCCCTCCGGTCCCAATCTCTATCGCGCTCCCTGTCGTCGTGGCGTGCTCTATTGCTAGGCCTTTGGGTATTGCGCCTCGTCGGCGACGGAGACCGAGGTGAAGAGCGGTGAGATGGTCTTACCCGTTTATTAGAAGTCTCTGGGGAATACGATCTGTCCCTCCGGGCCATCGTGTTTGGAAAGAAGAGAAGTAGTAGTATTTGTCTTTATTTGCTTCCCATGCCATTGACCTCTTGTGTGATTGATCATCCACTCTCCCTTGATTGTGCACCAGTACAATGACTGACATCCTTGATCCTGCAGCCCTGGTTTCTTTGCTACCAACACTACTTCCTACATCATCCAGGACGCTAGCTTCCCCACACGATGCTGTTGCTTCCCTCCTCCACGCCATGTTTTCTGCTGTTGGCTTTCGCCTCATTGGCATTGATGAAAACTCTTCATTGGCTGTGATAGAAAACAATGTTCTTCCAGAGGGTTGGAATGATAATGGACCAGGCTATTACACCTTTAGATACAAGCACGATCAGAGTAGTCTCGAGTTTGTTTTGAAAGTCTCCAAATTGGGCGGACGGACACTCATCAATGCTATCGCTATTGAAGTAGGTACACGCGTATACACGCGACTACGAGGTGCTAATTCGGAGCGTAGAGCGATAAAATTGCCTCACTTGATATCTCTACGAATGATTTTGTCTCTCCGTCGTTCTTTCCACATAATCTTCAAACTGACTCTGATGGAAAACCCCTTGTGCATGGTTTCATCTCGTCGAACCGTGTTGCCGACTTGACTGTTCAGATTAAGTTAAAAATCCTCCAAAAGTTGATCCCCGGCCTTCAAAAAGAAGGATATGCTGAGGAAGAGGCTCAAAGCTCTACAAATGCTCAGGAATCCAATTCACGGGCACAAAATCCAACGCCTGCTCGCCCTCAACCCGTCATACCTCCTTATGCACCCTATCAGCCACCTTTCAATGCGCCCGAGAATCCTTTATCTGTTGGACGCCGTGACTTGGACCCCTTCTTCTCGGGGAATCCTTTCGCACCACCCCCTCTATTTCCTGGAAATGATGGTGATGGGATGTTCGTTGGCCCAGAACATCCGATATTCAACCCT
>QLOM01011455.1:0-16867 GCA_003313785.1 Termitomyces sp. MG148
CTGGCTGCCTCTTCAGGGCATTGGAAAAAGTCTTAATCATGTTGTTGTTATGCTGTTGCAGCATAACAATCTCATTGAGCAGCCCAATTATCACAACCTGAGCAATGGGATCCTTTAAAAATGATGATTCCAGTGGCACTCTTTGGCTGGTGGACACCAAATGTCTCCATAATTTCTCCACTTGAGGGTCTAAGACCTTTGGAGGTGTGACCACCTTCTTTCTCTTTCTCTTCTCAGTATACAACATGTGCCGCAGAGATGGCATGCACTTTGGTGAGGGACTGCTGACAAGGGGGCATTCAAGGTCTGGATTGACCTTGCACCAGCCCTTGCAACATGGGCTTGTTCTGCCTGTGCCCTATGAATTTGCACGGTGCTCCTCTATGTGCCGGGTAACTTCTTGGAGGTGATCACCTCTGTTCTCTACTGTAAGCCTCTCTAAGAGGTGGTGTTTGGTCTTGTTGTTGTCGAGGTTGGGCTACCTTGACTCATCCCTGTCTTTGCTACAACAACTCCTTGTTGACTTCCATTGGAGCTACCTGTGGCATAGTTAGTGCGTTCTCCTCCAATGAGATTGTACTTGCACTATGGGTCTGTGCTAGCGGAAATTGCATTGGCATGCCCCACATTACCTGCTGCTGACCCATCTGTTGTCCAGGACCAGCTGGTCTTGGAAAGTATGGTACTGAATTGCAGAAAAATTGAGGTGCTTGTCCAAATTGGGCAGAGTTCTGCCCAAACTGAGACATTATTGGGGATGACACCACACTGGGCATTGTCATTGATGGTGGTTGTTGTTGCTGTTGTGGGGGTGGTTCTCTCCCTCCTCCAAAATCCTGCAGGTTCTGAGGTTGTGGCTGGTTAGTTATACCTTGACTTGGGTATAACATTTTTGTGTAGATGTTGTAGTTGTCAGTAAAAAAAAAAAACAAGAAAAATTCTTACTCATCAGGTT
Source organism: Termitomyces sp. MG148 (assembly GCA_003313785.1). Classification (NCBI taxonomy): domain Eukaryota; kingdom Fungi; phylum Basidiomycota; class Agaricomycetes; order Agaricales; family Lyophyllaceae; genus Termitomyces; species Termitomyces sp. MG148. Next base: position 956 of record QLOM01011455.1, read on the forward strand.
ACATAACTTGATCCAATCAAAAAGATCTACTCACTTGATCCATAATATCTGATCAGATGGTATCTTATTCATCTTATCTGTACAGATCATAACTGATCCACTTGTAATCTTATCAATCTCTGATACAATAGTTAATCTAATCTTCCATCTGATTTGGCTGACTCAGGCTAAGCACATGAGCACTTAGCAAGCTGACTTGGGTGTTTGATGCCCTACAGCTCTAAGTATCAATCCAAAGCTGCAAGCTTGGAACAGGTCTGAGATGACTCCTATGTTGTATTGCCAGCATCCCACCATACCTCAAATTTGAGGTGTGTTCCCTCCTGCCATCAATGGCCCAGGATTTCCTTGACAAACCATTCTTGTTTGTCACCAAAGTCATATGTTTTGGGTGTCACCTGATTTAGGAACATTGCATCATCATTTTCATTGTACCATCTGAGTAACAATACATGAAACTTAGTTACAATTCATCTTGCTTGTAGAGCTGCAGGCAGCTCTAGTACATAGTTTGATGTACTCCAATGAACTTTGGACACAGCTTCTTTGCCCTCTCTTTTAGGAGGTTAATATTCTTGGTTGACAAGTACACTAACATGCCAGACATTAGCTCAGGCTCATCACTCTGTCTGTCATTTGCATGTCATGCCTGAATGATGCACACTGCAATAATAGCATCATGCATATTGGCAAGGTTCTCCAATGCTTTTCATGCAAAGTCCTTCATGCCTTTGTGAACGGATTCATTCCCTCTGAGTTCTCGGAACATGGAGGGCATGTATCCTCCATTGAGTTCAAACGGTGCATATTTAGTGGTCTCCGATATACTCACATTGATAGCAAACTCAGTCAGGGGTATTTTGTCTACCCAGTCATGTTGGTCCGGTCAGACCACCATATGGAATATCTGAGCAATACTCCTATTTGCTTGCTCTGTCTGTCCATCTGTCTGTGAATGGAACGAGGTTGACATGAGCAGCTTAGCACCCAGGAGCTTGTGCAGCTCCCACCACCAATGAGATGTAAACTTTGTGTCTCTATTGCCTACAATGGAACTTGGAAGGCCGTGCAGCCTTACAATCTCCTTTAAATATATCCACAATAACTCAGATGCAGTAGTGGTTGTGTGCACCAGTATCAGGTGCACCATACTGGTCATGCAGAAAATCACCACTCAAAGGTAATTGTAACCTTTAGATTTGGGAAATGGACCAACAAAGTCCATTTCAATGGAATCCCATAGTTTTGTAGGAATAGGCAGGGAATGCAACTTCCCAGCTGGTTCCCTATTACTGGTTTTTGACCGCTGGCAGGCCTTGCAAGGTCAAAGTTCATTTGCTTGCATGGTACAAAGCTCCACAACAATTCCTTGTAGCAATGATATGGCAGATCATTGCCTTGAGAGTCAATGCATATTGTGGTGTTTGCTGGCTCTATCACTCTCAAAGTATCTTGAGAGACAGTCAGCTACCTTGTTCAATTTGCCTTTGACATATGTAATGTCAAAGTTGTATCTGAACATGTAGTCAATCCACTAGCATTGTCAGGGGGACAAGGTTGCTTGAGTCTTGAAGAACTCAAGCGCTTTATAGTCCATAATGATGTGGATCTTGTATTCCATCAACTTATCTTCTCCATTGTGTTTGAAAGCAGTGACCAACCCATAGGACCTTGAAGGATGGATGAAAATTTGACAACAGATGCACTTAATCTCCAAATGATTCCACTCTGCATGAGTGCAGCATGGCCACAAGGTTGAGTCAAAATTATTTCTTGTTGCCATGCATAGGCATTATATCCCTGGGTACTTGACTATCTCTAATTTGCAAATCCAAGAGTTGAGGCAACATACCAACAATGCATCCATTGCAGTAGTCAATGCCAACTTCCAGGGCACTTTTGCCCTGTCACCAAAGTCAAACATATAAAAAGATTGAGTCACCTCACTCACACTCTCCATAACATGCAGATATTTACAATGCTTAGACATTGGCAATGATAAACAGCTTTGAATGTTGAAATCACAGACATTGTCCTTGGGCCTATAGCCTGCCCCAATCCTATCCAAATAGGATTTAGCCAAAGATGCACACAGAACTTGTCCAATGTAAGATTAGCACTGATCCCACAACAAACCTAGGAGACAAACCAGCTTTCTACTTTCTGCTTCACTTGTCAACAAAGGTGTTGAGTGAGGCAGAGGAAGTGGTAGAACAAAGCCATAGTGTAAAGCAAGGAGCTCCAGAATATCCTGGTTCAAGGCATCAATTTTATGATATTTAGATGACTTGGATGTTGTCAATGGAGGCTCTGGCAACATTGACAATGAGTGTACAGGTGATGGCTGCAACATAAGCTCTGCCAATGCTAGCTTTGGAGAAGAAACAGCAACATGGTGCAGGGAATGAACATGAAGCACATCAAGGCATTCAGAATCTATAAGCTGCTCTGGCACAGAAGTTGGAGTGAAAATCATTGGCACTGCACTCATATTGTCATGATCCATCCCCAGGCCTGAGCACGGGCCTGGACCACTCCACACACTCCCCGGCAAACACCTTTTGCACGACCCCAACTCAGGACAAACTCCATGATTACTCAACACGGCTATCATGTCATACCCCGACCGGCTCTGATGCACCCCCCGGACATCACCAGCAGACCCCGGCACTCCTGCACATCACCAACAATCCCCAGAGACCCCTGGCATGACAGCACGGCAACCCACGCATCTCCCAATGCATCATGCATCATCACGCATCACTCAACACATCATGCATGATCTGCATTACCCGACGCATCATGCTACACATCATGCATCACCTCACGCAGTCAGTCCATGCATCATACATTGCAACACATCAGTTCCGCATCATGCCTTGCCGTGCCCCCTTGTCGTGCCATGTCACCCCTTGCGCAGCACCACTGCAACTCCCAAAGCAGTGGCGCCACTACCAGCCGATACCTGCAAGTCTCCTTTGTCCTCCTACATGTGCCGGGATGCCACCAGAGCCCCGAGAGTAGCCCTCAGACCCGGGGCCAGGACCCCGGACCTCCTCTTCATCATGTAGTCAGTATATAAATCCCACCATAGCACCTAGTACAGTAGTCTTGATATTGCCCACACTTCCTGGTTTCTCTCATATTGCTCCGGTCTCGTATATTTGTCTCGTACTCGTCTCCATCTCCATTGTCTCCTCTGTCAACTCAGTTCTCTTCCATTTCTTCTCATCAGTCTCCCAGTTTCCCCAGCCTTTAGCCTAATCGGCCCAGCTCCGCCAGAGTTTGGCTCTGCAACCATTCAACCTTAAAACCTTGTCCATGTGATCACTCTTTGCACCATTCCCATGACACAGCTGCTGGCACATCAGCAGCTCCGCTGATTGTCCTGGAACCCCCTTGTCTACTTACTTGTCTTTGGTGCTTGCTCTCCGCTTGCGCCCCACTTCCCGCACCCCGGTGCACTTCACCCAGCAAAACCCCAACCCCGGCACGCTCCCCTGCGCCCCAGCATATCTCATCTACCCCGGAAGGCCTCTGTTGTGTCCATAACCCCTTGAGTCCGCTTTGTAAGGCCTTGCCCAGACTTGCTGAGCCCCTAGATCAGCAGAACTTGACACATGTCATATGAAGGTGCAATTGAGATGGATTTTTCAGGGAGACTGACTACTCCCTCATATTTCCAATCCCAATCATCTTCATTGCTAGAACCAAACCACACTCATTTGAAAATTAATTGTAGTGCCTCTGCTGCTCACTATACTGCCCCAATGTTTCTTTCCTATCTGCCTTACAAACTTGCACACGGCACCAGACATCTTTGTCATCTTCACTACAGACACTGGAGCACTGACTGAGGGCAGCTTGCACTCTCTGTTCAAGTGGGTCTGTTGTTCAGCAGGACCTTCACACAAAAGACATCTCATGTTTTGCTCTGCAATCACAATCCTTGCCAGTACCAAGAAGGGTGCACATTTCATGTCTAGTGATCTGCATGACAGTATTACATTCATCAGAGTGTATATTGCATTTTTGAGGAACTTTGAATGTGTATGTTGCTCAAACACGTTGTTTTCTCCTGGTTGTGGTCATGACGTTATTTGCAAGTCTTCCACCAAGCAACAAGGACACCAAATCCTCCACCATTTGCTTTTCTGCATAGAATATGTTGCCAGTAAGCATACTTTCTTCTGCCTAGTGAGGAACAAACATTACAATCTGAGTTTCCAATTGCACAGCAGTCACAGTCTGGGTGATTATTTCAGGCTGAACAGTTACTGTGTGCATGACAGAGAAGCACAGCAGGCTCTGCACCTTTGGCATGACCCAGGACACTATTACCAAAGACAAGGACAGTTTGAGTGAGTGTGGCCTGTTCTGCCATCCCATTGGGTAAGGAAAAGTGGAGCTTGAACAGCAGTGTCTTGAGCATGCAATGCTGCAAAGCACATAGATTTCAAAAAAAAAATGGGCTTAGGAAGACAAATTCAATTTAGTGTCAGGAAACATTGAACTTACATTTAAGGCTGAAAGGGTAAAGCAGGAAAGAAGGACTGGATTACAATTGCCAAAAACAGGAACAAGATAATACCCTGCTCTGCATTTTATGACCAGTTGTCCACATATGCTGCCAAGTGCAAAGCAGCAGGCTCATTATAAGGTGCATCAGGCTAGAAATGTGTTCAACATTGTTTATCCTCAGTTTGAGAAATAATTAGATCTCTCACTCACCTGCTTTGTCCACATGGATGCACAAAAGTTGCTAGAACTAGATCTGGCAATAATGATATGGTATTCATTTGAGAGCTGTGTAGTGGCAACTGTCTGTATAAGTCCTAGAAATTAGTGAATTAGACTGCATGACAATTGAATGAAAAGCTTACTTATTGTAGGTAATTGCTGTATAACCCCTCATGTCACCATATCCAGGATATAGATGGTCCCATGATTGCTCTCATAGACAGCAATCTTACCATCTTTGGCCCAAGCACCTTGAAACGTAATCTGTCTCTTAAACTAAACAGGAAGGATTGCCTCTGGCAGTGATCCTGGAAAGCAGTAGACTTGGGCATCACTTTTTGTCAGATTATGCACAAGAAAAAAGTCTTCATGAGGAGAAAGAGCTGTGTGGCTACTGGAACAAAGTAAGAAGATAACAATGGTGCATATGGGGGAACACACACAGTGTATGTTAAATATTTTTGCCAAAGGACTTCTCAAGTCTGTGCATCCCAACACATTCTACAAGTTTAGGATGAAAAGCAACATAAGAAATTTTGCACTGTTGATCCTACATCTCTCCATTTTTCAGTTTGTGCACCAGAGCTGATGAGTATTACTCCAGGTGCATCTGCAATGGTCCAGAGTTCATCAAGCTTGACTCACCATCCTTAATACTGGCACAGCAATGCTGTTGTTAAATTAAAAATGGACTTAGAAGACCTTTGGATAAACCACTGTGATATAGATCAGCAAGAAATTCCAAGGACAAATAGGAGTATGCACAGTGTTGTGTTTTGCCTGAGGAACAAGAGATACAAGCTCTCATATTGTAAGGGCAACCTCCAGAGGTTGCGGCTAAGTCACACAACTAGCAGAGGAAAATCCGAAGTTTATTAGAAATAGTATAGTACAACAGAAAATATAACTAATCACCTAGCAGAGGGAAATCCAAAGAGAACAAGTCTAAGAATTCCTCTGCCATGGCGTGGCACATCAGCATGGATAGCGGAGGCATGGGAATGACTATGCAGTATTTTCTGGAAGGCATGGGAGTGTTCTGGAGATCTCTGAAAATCCCTGGATAACTCTGGGGTTCCAAAAATGGAAGTTCCCTGACATCACTCCCTCCTTAAGGTGTGGTCTCTCAATGCACCAGGTAGAACAGATTGTAAACAGCATGGTCCATTGGGGAGATGGAGTAGAGGCCGCTCCAAGGTGGTTGCAGTAGAAGTTTTGGATGAGGGTGGGCACGTGAATATTTTTAGCGAGCTTCCAGGAGTTGTTCTCAATACTGTAGCCCTTCTACTTGACCTTGTACTTTAGTTTACATTGGAATAGGCAGCTGTCCAGGATCTTCTCTACCTTGTACTCTGCTCTGTTGTTAGCAAGAATGAGAGGTGGCAGAGGGTGAGCTTCTTGGCCAGGGATGAGATTGTCCAGGGCAGGCAAAAGCTTGACCACGTTGAAGACCAGGTGCAGTTGACACATGCCAACAGGCAATCAGAGCCAATAAGCGAGGGGCTCTACCTAATGCTTGACCATGTATGGTCTCAGTTGCCAATGCAAGAGCTTCTGCAAGGGTCGAGTAGTTGAGATGTTGGAGGCATCTAAGTAAACGTGATCTCTGGGCTTGTACTGGGGAGCTAGAGTCCATCCTTGATTGTAGTACCAGGCCATGTCATCCTTTGCCTTGGTCAGCATGGTCTTAGCCTCCTCCTGTGCCTTCTGCATGCAGTTAACAAAGTCATTGACCAACTCATTTTCCAATCAGCGTGCACATGGTTTGAAGCCTATCCAGGGGTGCCAGCCAGTGTTAAGGAAGAATGGGGAGACCTGCATGGATATGTGGACATGGTTGTTGTACTGGAATTCCACCTTGGGAAGGAGCTCATCTCAGTTGTCCTGTTGCTTGTTGCAGAATAGCCAGAAATACTGCTCTAGCTCCTGGTTGATGCACTTGGTCTGCCTGTTGGACTGTGGGTGGTAGGTGGTGGACACGTGGAGCTTAACATGCAGGAGGCAGTAGAACTCTCAAGTGAAATCTGCTACAGTGGGCCCTGGTCAGAGACATAGGCATTGGAGAAGCCATGGAGTTTCCAGATGTTCTTCTAGTACAGGTTGGTGGTGCCCATTGTGGAGCAGATCATATGTGTCAGAATGAAGTGCACCCGCTTACCGTAGAGATCCACAACAACCATAATGGCATCATATCCATGCATGTCCAGAAGTTCCATGATGAAGTCAATGGAGGCCACGCTTCAGCATGTAGCAGTGATATGCCGCCCCTCTGGTGCACCAGTATGATTGAACCTCAGATTGAGTAGCTCAGCGTTCTCAGAGAGTGAATTGCTTAGGCTACTTGATCTAAAAGTAAGTCAGCGTTTTAGCTCAGTGGTTAGAGCATCAAAAAGGAGTGCATACCCAAGAGGTCATTGGTTTAATTCCAACAAGTGCTGCTTGTTTTTATAGAAAACCTTGTGTCATGTCTATTAGCAGGTGTGGGAAGAAAGTGCAACTGAATGGTCAGGGGGCATCAGTGGAGCTTTGTCCAGAGGCAGAAGTCACAGGTGCTAATGTATGTCTCTAGGTAGTATGACATTTGCAGCCACCAATAGTTCCTGTTCCTGGAGACCAGCTTCAACACCTTCCAGCACCCAGGGTGGCCAGCAACATGGGAGTCATGGTGCTGTTCAACAATGTGCCTCCGGAGCCCTGGGTTGTTTGGCATGTAGATGCGTCCCCAGAAGGTGAAGAGTCCATCCTGCAGGCCCTACTTGTTAGTGCATATGGATTTTGCACCAGGAGGGCATCCTGAGCATAGTGCCAATGCAGCCTTTGCGACCAAGTCTCCTACACTCCCTTCCGGTTACCTCGGCAGATATGCCAGAGTATGTTGACCTCATCTTCCTGAACCATCACTCCTTTGAGCACATAAATGGCAAACAGCTCTGAGCACAGGACCTCGGAGGATAGTAAGTGGCACCCCGTTGCCTTTTACTCCAAGAGCCTCAACACCATGGAGCACAACTATGAGATCCATGACAAGAAGATACTTGCAATTGTCTGGTTGTTGGAGGAGTGGCACCACTTTCTGGAGGGGGCCCAGCACAAATTCAAAGTCTGGACAGACCACAAGAACCTGGAGTACTTCCAAACGGCCAAAAAGCTCAACTGTTGACAGGCCTGGTGGTTCTTGTACCTTACCAGCTTTGATTTTATACTGCACCACAAGCCTAGTCAAAGCATGGAGAAGCCCAATGCCCTCTTCCAAGCGCCAACCATGGTTCCAGTGCAGGGGATAACAACAACATCATCCACTCCTGGGAGAGGACCATGCTAGTGGCAAAGTTGGAGCTGTCTGCCTCAACTTGGAAGGGCCGGTCATTGTTGGAAAAGAGCAGAATAGGCTTAGAGGTGATGGCAGACTTCAAGGTGTCAAAGGCCCACTGTTCTGTGTCTCCTCAAGCCTAGGCAACGTCCTTCCCAGTAAGGTCAAAGAGGGAGCAAGCATGATGGGAGAAGTCCTGGATAAACCGCTGGTAGAAGTTGGTAAACTCTAGGAAGGCCTGTACTTCCTTCTTGCTCTGGGGTTTCGGCCACTGCATGACATTGGCCACCTTCACTGAGTCTATCTCCACCATGCCATAGGAGATGATGAGTCCAAGGTACTCAATGCAGGTCTGCTTGAACTCATACTTTTTTGGCCGAGACAGTCCAGGATGACTTGTGTGATCTGGCAATGTTCATCTAATGTCTTGGTGTAGATGAGGATGTTGTTAAGATACACAGACCACGCCGTTGGCTATAAGGTCCCGGAATATGTTGTTCATCATAGTCTGGAAAGTAGCAGGGCTGTTGGTGAGTCCAAAGAACATCATCAGGGGTTCAAACAGCCTGTGGTTGGTCCAGAACGCTGCCTTTCACTCATTTCTCTCCTAGATATGCATGTTGTTGTAGCCTCAGCAGACATCCAACTTAGTGAGGAGGGCAAGAGCAGAAGGCAAGGTTGTCACTGAGGAGCTCACAGTAATGCTAATGTGTAGACCCAGAAGCAATGCTATTGCTAGGATTGGGGATGTTCCATCCACCAGTCCTACTTATATACTACATTGGATATACTATGACTACAGTGTATTGACTAATAGGGCCAGTATGTACTAAGCACTAATGAGTAAGCAACAGTCAGCATGAGTAAGCCAGCCAATGGCATAAAGGCCTGCTGGCAAGTAGAGTGGGTCTGAAAGCCAGGCAGACGCATCAACCACTCAAGCCAACCACCAAGTGGAGCAAGTGTCAAGCGAGCACAGTGACAAGCAACTGGCAAGCAAGAAGGCAGGCCACTAACAAGGGGTGGAGCAGGAGGGCAAGAGCAGAAGGCAAGGTCGTCACTGAGGAGCTCACAGTAATGCTAATGTGTAGACTCAGAAGCAATGCTATTGCTAGGACTGGGGATGTTCCATCCACCAGTCCTACTTATATACTACATTGGATACACTATGACTATGGTGTATTGACTAATAGGGCCAGTATGTACTAAGCACTAATGAATAAGCAACAGTCAGCATGAGTAAGCCAGCCAATGGCATAAAGGCCTGCTGGCAAGTAGAGTGGGTCCAAAGACCAGCTGACCTACCAGGTGTTGATGCCAAGACAGGGATGGAGCAGGATAGGGCTGGAGCGGTCTGGATGGTGGCTAGATATGGGTGCCAACGTCAACACAGACTAAGCAAGGCTAAGGTGGACGGTCCGAGGACCTGTTCCCTGACAAATAGTCCTGGACCAACCAGAAGGAGCCATCCTTCTTCTTGATGAAAAACACTTGCAAGGCCATTGGGGACTTTGAGAGGCAGATTTTCTAGACTCCAGATTCTCCTGGAGGAATGCATTGAGTTCATCCTGCTCCTTGGGTGCAAGCAAATAAACGCTGGCTTCAAATCCAGCAGAATCTCAATGGCATGGTCCTACTGCTTGCATTCTAGGAGGGAGTTGAACAAGGCCTTGGAGAAGATGTCCTTGGAATTGTGCAGGTGGTCAGAAACTACATCCTGGAAGGCCTTTGGAGGGGCATTTGCTGCAAAAGCTTAGGCCAGCTGCTGGGAGGTGGTCTGGCTGGCCCAGATCTCCTCTGTGGTTGGCAAAGGTTGTAGCATGGTGGCATAGATGTAGTCTACCTCAATGGCTTTGTCCGGGAGCTCCGGGTCCGGTGCAAGTAGGAACTCCCCCTTGCATCCTTCTTCCTGGCCAGGGTCCCCTCCACTATGTCTGTTGTCCTCGTAGAGGGCCTCTCTATGAGGGAACGCCAGCAGTGGAGAGTCCAGCAGGTTGAGATCTACAAACAGAAGGTATCCCACCTGACATGCCTGGATAGCTGCATGTTTCTGCATCATGGTGCGCCACTCCTTCTTCACTTCATCCATGCAAGTGGCACAACGTTGGGGGCACCGACTCATGCTAATTTCTCCTGAGGCCCAGTCAATCTCTGAGTTGTGCTCTTGGAGCCAGGGAAATCCCAGGATCATCTCCTGTTTGCCAATGCTTGTGACTGCAAAGGTAGTGTGCTCCATGTAGGACTTGTAGTGCAGAAGGACCACTATGGACTTGATGGATCCTGCTTTGTTACAAGTACCATCAATGTTGTACACTGGAATGGAGGACGGGAGGGGCCGAGTCATGAGCTGGTGCTGCTCCACGTAGCTAGCATCCATGAAGAGTCTGGTTGAGGAGAGCAACTATGCTCTGGGTCTGCTGCATATCAGTGGTTTTGATCTCCAGGTCTATTTGAAGCAAGTTTGGCAATGGGGTAGATTCTATGATGTAGCAGCAGGGGAGACAGTGCTTCCAGGCAGGAGTGCATGCCTGGGGAGGAGTCAAGGAGGGCTTAGGAGAGCCAGTGGATACATCAGGGGTAGTGCTTATGGTTGGGGATATTGAGTCTGTAAGGATAATCTCTGGAGACTATGGCTCAGTCACACAGCTGGCAGAGGGATATCCAAAGTATATATGAGTAATACAGCCATAACTACTCACCTGGCAGAGGGATATCCAAAGAGAACAAGTCTAGGGATTTCCTATGCCAGCAGTGACGCTTCCAAGGCTCTAGAAGCATGGGAAGTAACTGTATAGCATAACAAAAGCCACAATAAAATTTATAATCTAAAAAAGGGAAAATAATCAAAAACTCGGAAATTGCCATTGCCAGAGGTTATGCACATGTCTCATGTGACTTGCTTAGTAATTGTGAGGCTAGCCTCACAATGACTAAGCCTCTGAATCCTTACTAAGCCTCTGGAAGCATTGGCTACACTTGTCTGAATGATAACTAAAGAACCAGAGCACTTCAAGGGCTGAGAATAGTATTAATAGATGGTGTCAAAAGAATAGAAGCAGTAAGGTAAAAGAGTGACAGCAGAAATAAGGAAATAAATAGAGGAAGGATGAAGGAATAAAGAGTGAAAGAAGAGAGAGATGAGGAGTCTCTTGACCGAGTCGTCAACAGAAGTTGTATTGATCTCTTCTACTGACAAACATGCAAACAGGTTAGCACTAGGCAACATGGGCGTACTTTTCACCCATTATGTTCCAAAAACCCTCCTGTTACTCCTCTGACTCTCCAGCGACAAGAGGGGCCTCGTGCATGCTCTCCAGGGCAGGGGTGTCCAGAGAAGGGATCCTGGCTATGTCGCGGGCTGCTAGGAGTTGCAGGAGCAGCTTTTCCTGCTCCTTCGGGGATAGATATTGGACCTCTAGATACTGGAGGCAGTGGCAGGTGAAGTGGCCTTGGACGCCACAGCATTGGCACAAGAATGGGAGGGGTGTGTGCTACTAAAAAGTGTCTACATCTATTGGAGTGCCCAGGGGTAGTACTTGGGGTGCTGGAGGCGCTGCTGACAACGTTGCTGGGGGCAGAGTGGTTGGTTGACAAGGGAGCATAATGAGGAGGTGCAAGGAAGAAGCGGGAGCTGCAGCCTTGTGGAGGTCCTGCTTGAGCTCCATGAGCTGCCACTGCTCCTAAGCTACCCAGTACTATGATAGGACCCAATTGTCTGCCAGGCATCCTTCTATGAGGTTGTCAATGTGCTCCATCAGGACCAGATGGAGCTCTTTCTGAAAGGTGAAGCACAGCTGCATGGTACTCAGCCTGCTCTACTAGCGTGCAGAACAAATTGATGTACTTGTCCAGGGATCACTTCTCTTAGCCATACTGATCTCTGTCTTGCAGGACCAGTGTGGTGGTTTTGGCTGGGTTCTGGGGAAAGAACTCGGCTCAGTCCACAAAGCTTCCAATGTCACTGGGGCATTAGAAGACTCTCATTGCATAGGTGGCCGCCTATTCTGACTTCATATAGGACAGGACCCACACAATCTTCAGCTTGTCAGAGACAAAGTCATTGCTGCAGAGTTGGATGTAGGTGACACAGGATTGAAGGAATCATTCCCTGGACACGCAGTCACCATTATACATGTCAGGGATTGCTGAGCATGAGATGTTTGAGTGCTCCTGCACTGGGAGAGGGGATTGCATGGCATGAGAGCATTGCACCAGCGGGGTAGGTGGCAGAGGGTAGGTGGCAGGGGTTGCTGCTGCCAGAGCAAGGTGTTCAAGGAGTGTGCAGAAGAAGTCAGAGATGGTTTTGGTAGTTTGGCAGAGGTGAGTGAGTTTGGTGGTGTGCTGTGTGAGGGAGGCTTGTGTGAGTTGCACCTGCATTTCTAGATAGAGCAGGTGGGTCCAGGCTTCTTCGCCGGAGGCCGTGGTGTCCAAGAGGGCTTCTGAAGTGGCTGGCTGAGACATAGATAACGTTGGTGCTTAAGCCTAATGGAGAAGCAACAGATAGGAGCCAGACAAATCTTGGTAGCTATAGGGGGCTTCCAGACTAGGATTAAGAGACTTGTTCTGCTATAAGGACAACCTTCAGAGGTTGCAGCTAAGTTATACAACTGGCAGAGAGAAATCCAAAGTTTATTAGAAACAGTATAGTATGACAGAAAATACAACTAATTACCCGGCAAAGGGAAATTCAAAGAGAACAAGTCTAAGGATTCCTCTGCTGGGGCGCAGCACATTAGCATGAGTGGTGGAGGCATGAGAACAACTATGCAGTACTTCTCAGAAGGCGCAGGAGTGTCTTGGAGATCTCTGGAAATCTCCAGAGAACTCTGGGGTTCTAAAAAAGGAAGTTCTGGAAATTCAAGTCCCCTGACAAACATGGCCCAATACTACAATTGAGTGTAAATCCTGGCTTCCTAGTACAAGCCTAGTGATTGTGTCTATCTAGACACCTCCAACATTGTGACCACTCAGCTCTTGCAAAAGCTCTCACATTGATAGCTGGGACCATACATGGTCAAGCGCCAGGTAGGACCCCTTGCTTACTGACTCCAACTGCCTGTTGGCATGCATTGACTGCATCCAGTCTTCAACGTGGTCAAACTCTTGCCCATCCCAGACAATCCCATTCCTGGTCAACAAGCTCCTCCTCTGCCACCTTTGGTCTTGGCCAACAATGGAGCAAAGTACAAGGTAGAGAAGATCTTGGACAGTCATATATTCTGATGAAAACTACAGTACAAGGTCAAGTAAAAGGGCTATGGTATCAAGAACAACTCTTGAGAGCCTGCCAAAAACATTCATGCACCCATCCTTGTCAGGGACTTCCACCGCAACCACCCCAAGGTCTCCTGAGTCATTCATGGCATTTATCCCATCTCCTTGGCTGACTGCACTGTTTGCAATCTGTTCTACCTGGTGCATCAAGATGCCACAGTCTAAGGAGGAGGGAGGGGGTGTGATGTCAGAGGACTTTCTTTTTTGGAACCCTGGAGTTCTCTGGCAATTTCTGGAGATCTTTGGACCACTCCCACACTCTCTATGAGGTACTGTATAGTTGTTTTCATGCCTCCACCCCTACGCTGATGCACTATGCTACAGCAGAGAGATCCTTAAACTTGTTCTCTTTGGATTCCCCTCTGCCAGGTGATTAGTTACTTTCCTGTTGTATTATACTGCTTCTAATAAACTTTGGATTCCCCTCTGCCAGTTGTGTGACTTAGTCACAACCTCTGGAGGTCGCTACACTTCTCACTCACAGTTCCAAATTACCTCAAGCCCTTTCTGCTTCTGCAGACAACATATTACCAGATGAAATACCTGGTTGTACATTATTATATTCTCATAGCTTTTTAGGCCCTTGCACTAGATTGTACTATGCATCACTCATCAGAATCTTTTGTAATGACTTGAGATTGCTTTCACATAGGTGGTATTCTAAATCCCATATGAGCACTTGAAAATCATGCAAAAGTTGATGGTCTACACTCTAGTCAACTTATAGCCTCTTTTATCATTGTGGCTTTGGAACTCACAGGCCTCACAACTAGAAGACTACTGAGTAGGTGATGTTTCCTCAGATTTGTTGATGGATGACTTAGGTGTGAGCATGAATAAAATCTGATGTGATAGTCTTTATGTCAGAACTTCATATATTTCTTATCTTTTAAATTCTCTGAATAAAAAATGAAACATCCACAATTCAAAAATGACTCAAACTTTAGGTTTGATTCACAAGTAACAGTGTATATATTCTGACTCTTGTACTGGAGTTGAATCATCTTTGATTCTTCAACTCCAGGTAAGATATCTTGCTTATCACCACATATCAATAGGAATGTTCCAGCCTGGCTTGGCTGAAAAACCCTGGCTTTGGTCTGGCTTAAGAGGGCCTTGGCTCAACCAAACTCTGGCCCAAGCCCAAGCCCCAAATGGCAGCCTGGCTCTAGCTTGGCTTGGCTCAGGCCATGGCATTTAGCAGAATAAAATCAACATGTATTTACTAGCTAGAATCAAGATCAACCTCTATGTTAAAACCAGCATTGTCATCTAAAAGCGCTTCATCCCAATCTTCCTCATCTTTCAACTCTTTCCTACTATTGATCCCTTCACTCTCAAGCTTCTCTGGCTCAATCTCATTGAGCAACATAGGTCCAGGTTCTTGAAAAAGAAGATCATGATATACAGTGCATTTTCACAAGCGACTGTCAAGGGACAGGTCCTCAGACCATCCACCCTAGCCTTGCTTAGTCTGTGTTGACGTTGGCACTCACATCTAGCCACCATCTGGACCGCTTCGGCCCTATCCTGCTCCATCCCTGTCTTGGCATTGATACCTGGCAGGTCAGCTGGTCTTTGGACCCACTCTACTTGCCAGCAGGCCTTTATGCCATTGGCTGGCTTACTCATGCTGACTGTTGCTTATTCATTAGTGCTTAGTACATACTGGCCCTATTAGTCAATACACCATAGTCATAGTGTATCCAATGTAGTATATAAGTAGGACTGGTGGATGGAACATCCCCAGTTCTAGCAATAGCATTGCTTCTGGGTCTACACATTAGCATTACTGTGAGCTCCTCAGTGACGACCTTGCCTTCTGCTCTTGCTCTCCTGCTCCACCCCTTGTTAGTGGCCTGCCTTCTTGCTTGCCAGTTGCTTGTCACTGTGCTCGCTTGACACTTGCTCCACTTGGTGGTTGGCTTGAGTGGTTGATGCGTCTGCCTGGCTTTCCACGATAGAGCATCCCCTTACAGCGACTGTATCAAAGGAAACAGTGGGTATTTTGACACTGCCCATGAGAAGTGGGCTTAAGGGATACTTAAGGTCAATGGGTATATACTACAAATCCATCCATTCAGGAAAGATAGCAACTATTCATGCATGACTATGCTGTCATAAATGAGCATAGTTAGAATCATCCATCAAATATGTGTCAGCTATTTGATCTGTCTTCCTTAAAAGCTGTGGCCTGAGCTGCTGGTTTTGGCTTTTCTACATTATGGGCTGAGCCAAAGCCCTCACCAGGCCTGGCTTTGCCTGGCTGATGGCCTGAAGCCAGGCTGGGCACATCCCTACATATCAATAACTGAATAAATTATCTTTGATTTTTTGACTTGAAAACTAAGTCTCAAGTATATTGCACTAAATAATGCATCCAAAGATCAGTGGACAATGTTTTTGGATTGGCAGCACAAAACCGCTTTTCTGTTTATAGCAGTTACTCTAGATGTTGTAAAGATGATGGGAAGATGGACCCAAGATGGACCTTGGATTCATTCCTTTGATATTGGAGATCTCTGAAAACTATAGCTGTAAGGGCGACCTCCGGAGGTTGCGGCTAAGTCACACAACTGGCAGAGGGA
>QLOM01011529.1:0-12306 GCA_003313785.1 Termitomyces sp. MG148
CGACCCCGGGCCAAATTCAAACGGCTGTGGCGTCGAAGCCCTGAACGGTGTAGCCAAAAGTATCATGGAGTTGACATGCGCATCTAGCATAATCTGCAAGGAAGAATGTCAACCGGGTCAGGAGCAGGTATAACGAAAACACCTCACCTGGTTTTCCTTGCCAGTCAAGTACCCGAGCTTCAGACTCCATTCTATGCATGAATCGCGATCTTTGGATGCGGCAGCTTGAAGAAGGCGAAGCCAGTTATCCATGAACTCTTTTGAATATTCCCTGGTCGCTCCGAAATCTACGAGCTCGACCTACAAATACTGTCAATATATCAATCATACGACCCAAATGAGGCGTTGTAACCCTGCGCGTGTGTACGTTCCAAAGGAAATTCGACCAATTGGGATCGGTCTGCATGATTCTAAACTCGAAGAGTTCTTTCAGGCAAAGCTCCAATATCCATGATGCAATCTAGAAAACACTACCCTGTCAATTCATGGGCAAGAGGAAGATGGCCACTAGACTGACATCATCTCTATCTTTCCTGGCCATACCACTGATATCCGCATCCCCAACACTTGTCCCATGCACACGCTCCATCACAAGGACAGATTTCGTGCTGCCCTCCCACACCCACGGGACTTTAAAGCGAGGGTCCGCTCCCAAATATGCCGGAGATCCAAATCTTGCTAGAAATGATCCTTCACGAGTATAATCACACTCATCCGCGAGCTCATCCTTAAGTACCTATCAACCAAGCCTATCAGCAAGCTGGGCCCTTCAACCAACAAGGAAATAGACGTATGTACCTGTACACTCCGATCCAAGAAAAGTCCCTTCGGAAGTAGCCTTCCAGCAGTGAAGAGAACCTTAATATAGCTCAGGTCACTATCAATTGAATTAACGATGTTTGGAAACTGGATCTTGACTGCCACAGGCTCAGGACGTCCTGTCGGGGACGCCGAATCCGCTAGGACAGCACCGTGGACTTGTCCGATGGACGCGGCGGCGAAGGGAAGCCTTTCAAATGATTGAAAATTTTCAGCCCAGTTAGGGCCGAGAGAACTCGTCATGACTTGCTAGATCAGGAAAGGCCAATTTAGTCGTAGAGGAAGGAATTTGTAGCAGAAGGTACTAACCTCCATCTGCCAGTCAGGCATGTAGTGAGCGCTGTCTTGTACCCTTCGAAAAATTTGGTCGATTTCCGCTGGTAAGACGTGAGTGTCTAAGTAATGTAAGTATTGGGGGATGTCACTGGAAAGAGGAGTTGACCTTGGATACTGAGGAATTGGCCCAACTTCAGTGCAGCCCCGCGCATCTGTGACAATTTGGAGACTAGTCGTTTGATATTGGCTTCCGTCATGAACACCGATGGTGAACCGTCTGATGGCGCGCCGCTAGTACGACGAAGGAGTTCTGAGGCTGCACCATAGCCGAGTGAAGCTGCAAGACCTGTGATATAATCGTTGAGAGAGAACGATCGAGACATGAGCACCAAAGGACATGCCTCCATAGTGAAATAATCTCCCGATACGCGATGACGGGACTTTGGATGATTGGAGATTTCGAACGGGGGTAATGAACTCTTCATTCTGTACCGTAGGCCCCACTTGTTCAATAGTCTGGGAAAGTAGGTTTAATTGCTAACATGGAGTTTGCCTCGGACTAAGCACCTTTTCGAGTGAGTTCTGTGGGTTGATAACTTCAGGGAGGTCGACATGGGAAACTGGAGGATCCGAGCTTGAAATCGGCTTTGAAGTCAGCAAATCTGCTTTTCTGGCCCCATGCGACGATGAAGATGCGACTTTGCACAATTCTAGCCCTTGCGACACAGTCTCAGTGGCTGTCGACCCGGGGACAGTGTTTTGTATTCCAGTTGTTCTTGGGACAGTTGACTGGGTAAGTTCAATCGGTATATCCCCAGTCTCTCGATGCTCCGTAAGCTTCAAGTTCGACGCGTTCTGTGCCTTTGATGGTCGTGGTCTGGGTGGTTTTTCTGGTTTCACAGTTTCATGGCGTTGTTGCAGCCATGCAGTTGTCTGTGGCGCGACCTGAGAGGCTCTATACTGAGCAGCATGAGAGAGGATATTGACAGTCGAGCATAACACGCAAAACAAGTTGTATGCCGGACTAGGCGGCATGAACTCACGGTGGGGTTGCAAAGTGATTTTTTGGCGGCGTTTGTTTGGCACAAACCTTGAAATCTATCGGGAGGTCCGACGTACTTTATAGATCGCGAATCCAATAACTGATCTATCGAACTATCATGACTGTATACTACCTCATCAAGGTCGCAAGAAAAGGATTAAATGTTTCAATGTGCCAATGCAGCGACAAAACCCGAAATCAAGAAATTCCGTATTTGTACATATGTAATGAAGTTTAACCGGCAATCATCCCGGCTAATTGGATGGTCGCATCCCCCCGACGCGTCATACGTAAGATCACATGGCTCAATCCAGTCCAAGCTCGTCTTCGCAAGTTGGGTCCAATACGCCCAGCAAATTGAAACTCATAGTGCAGAGGCAAGCCGCATTTTTTCCCGTTCATTCTTGATGATGTTTGACACTACTATCAGTTCCGATGTGATTTCAGACATGAGAGTGAATGTATTAAAGGAAGGCTCTCAGGACGTTATTTGGTACAAGGTTGGTCCACGTTACTATTTCTCACCTTGGTGCAGCCTGCCTTGACGGCTGATTCAAGGAACGATTTCTCAGTGACGACGAAATCATTGAGCATGTCGTGGTGCGTGGTGACTATGGTTGGATCATCTTCTTGAACTCAACTCATATAAAGCACAATCCAAGCAGCACAATCTGCTGGACTATTCACCGTCCTAGCGAGCGTGGGTGGTACATCCGTGTCCGAGCACCGTCTTTTCCCCAAGGCGTTTACATCCCATTTATACCTACTCCCCGAACATCTCCGCACTATTCCGATGCAGCTATGACCTTCAGCTCTCGCACGAGCATGCCTCCAGTCACAGATTCAGATCCAGACCGAGACCGAAGCAGTATATCCAGCATTCATTCATATCCACCAACTCCCCCAGCTGTTATTGTCCAACAAAAGTCTGTTGAGGGAAACCTCAGCCCGAAGACCAGCTCTCATGAGATCGCTACACAGGTTACGCAGTTCATCCTCACTCCTCACTCGACTCAAGTCGTGCAGCCCACATCAAACTCATTTTTTTCCCGTGCCATCAGCGTTCTCAAAAATAATCGACCCTCGCACTCAAATTCCTTCACGTTATCCAGGCTCCCAATCAATGATTACCTCTTGCCAAAACCCACACATTTGAGTAGCCCGCCTTCGAATTCTTCGACAGAGACCTCACGTCTGCCTGCGTCTCCCATAGTCCTTCCTCCGTTGCTCGTATATCACGATAGGACGCCCATGTTTACTGTCGGGACGTTCACCGGCCTATTAGAAATTGACCAAGCTGAAGAACAGCTACTGGGTGTTGAGACAAGCTTTTGGATTGCTATTGCATTGACTTATCTTGAATTCCTTGAAGAGCGTGAGGTTCGTTTTTCCATTTTTTCTGTTTCTTGGATTTTGACACAAACCGTCAGAGCTATCTCGCGGCACTGAGTGATTGAGTCCTAACGATGTACTTGTCCTTTCGAGATTGATTCCTAGTGACATCTTGCTATGAATTGACATGGACACTCTGTCTTCAGCCACAATGCTGACAGTGCACACGACACACATGTTCACTTTGTAATGAATGTATGAGTCGTCGTAAAAAAATTAAGATATTGGGTAACTGGTGGTTACTAGGATACTAGATGGTCTAAAAATTTTGGGGAATGGTGGTACAAGAGCGTCATCGTCGCCAATTGACACCCTCAATACGACGAACCGGGGCGACACTGAATCACTCGTGGCGGCGACGTCTCTGTTCTTTTTTGGGTGCAGCGTAGCGAACGCGGATAATATCATCCTGGAATTGACGGCCATTTAGTTGTTTCAGCCCTTCCTCAGCGCTAGCGATGTTGATGAAGTGGATAAATCCGGCTCCTGTTTCCTGGCCAGTCTCACGGTTTTTCACTGGAAAAATATCAGCCGTTATAAACTCAATAGCAAGACACAAACACACAGAAAACTATATTGACAATGGTATCCTCCAAATCGCTGGTAACGCCACGAAGGTCATCCAATGTGCCACGGAAACCGTGGAAGTAGAGAACGCCAGAGGGCATGAAAGTTTGGTTCCTAGCCGCCGAATAGTCGACACGAATATCGCGGTCTAGGATATACATGGGCTCCTCCTTGATAGAGTTATGAGCGGCGATTGCGTCGTGAAGGTCAACGAACTCGACGTGAGCGAAACCACGCGTCCGACCGTCCGGATGATAAGCTACGAGCGTTACAGAACTATATTAGTAAGACTTGCAGCACATGAAAACGAAGAAGCTCGCCGATTCGAACATCCTGGAGCGCTCCAAACGGCTCAAACTTCTCTCTAATGTCATCTTCTGAGACATTGAATGGAAGGTTGCCAACAAAAATAGTCTGGCTCTCAGAGTTTCCCGACGTTGGGTGACCAACATACACGGGCCTTGACGTGGAAATGGCCCTCGACAAGGACGAGACTGGTGAGAAGCGAGTAGCAACTCGTGAGATGGAGGATACGGGGATACGAGCCCTGAAAGAGGTCAAGGCAAGGCGGGCTTGTGTACGAAGGATATTGCTGAACATGATGAGTTGTGTAAGAGAACGACTGAACAATTTTACTTTCGAAAAATTTTCCATAATGGTCATTCAGTCACGTGATCTTTGCACAATGTTAAAACACCGACGTCACAAAGGCGACGTAAAGTAACTGATGGATTTTACTGGGCACTTTATTTCTTCCAGCTTCAAGTCTCGCTAGTGTTCAAAAGTACACCGTCTGCGAAAGCTTGGAAAAACTTCTCTTCCTCTGCACAGTCCTTCCTCCCGGGCTTCCTAACACACCACCAGTCACACCTCCTTTCTCAAAGATTGCGTCGATATCCTCCAATTCCAGCGAATGTGTCTCTGGGAAGAACTGAGAAGCTATGGGTTGATGTTATCGGGCAGCACAGAAAGTTACATACACAATAGACCTTCAAAGCTTCGTTTGAATATTGTGATCTGGATCCAGGGCAAGAGATGACACACTCACAAGTGGTACCCAGCATGCATTAAATATGGCAAAAATTATGAAGACTCGCCAACTAATGTTTGCAATCGCTTGGGGAGTCATTTCAACCACAGCGAAGACGCACCTGCGATAATCATCAGCAGTATCACATTCTGCTGTATGTAGAACTTACATCCAGTTGAAAAAACTGGAGATCGCAGAGCCACGCGAGCGGATTCGTGTCGTGCTTATCTAGTTGAGGTTTAAAGATATATGACGATAAACAACTTGATTGCACACCTCCGCGGGATAAAGCCATGGCTTGTGTCACTCTTAAGACAAGTAAAAAGAAAATACAAGCAAAAAGGCGCACTATCGGTAGATATCCTATACCGAGGAATATCTGGAAGACAAAAACCATTGCTGTCGCTCCGAAAGCCGCTGATTTGGCTCCAGTCGATAGGAGAGCCGCAGCCACGATGAAACATAAAGATAAACCTGTAGCAGATATCATGAGCAAGGGGCGCCTTCCGTAGCGATCGACCGTCTATAGAGCGTTGAATCCATCTCTCATAGATCATCGTAGGTAAAAGCTTACCCAGAGAGGGATGAACGAAGCGAACATATAGGTTACTGCGGTGAAACCACCAAGGATAAGCGAAAGGTTGCGCGAAAGCCCCATAGTGTTTTGATAGACTACAGGAGCCAAATAGCTGAGGGTGGCTTTGGGAGATGCGATACAGCAAAAAAAACAGACGTACTTTATCATATTCGCTCTGAGGTCAACAAGGCGTTCTCACTAAATAATGGTTCTATCGTGTAAAGTAAAACCCACCCTGTGAATTGTTGCATGACATTTACCCCGATACATAAGCATATACGTCGGAAGTTCTGTATCTTGCCTCCTTCTAAAAGCTCTTTGTACCGGAATGGTCCTATCAACAAGCGTTAACAATACATAAACGTGACTCGAAGCGGTGTGCTCTCACCTCCGGCGCTTTCCAAGGCCAAAGACGCTTCAATTTCTTGGATAACTCGAAGAACATCTGGATGATTGGTTGATGCCTGATTTTCTAACATGGCGATAACCCGAGCCCCTTCATCTTTGTAACCATGCGCAATCAACCAACGGGGTGAGTCTGGTAGTACCGATCCCTGCAAAAGAAGGCATAATGCGAAAAAGGCTTGGAAACCGATGGGAAGTCTCCATTGAGCTGGTCCGTCTACAAAACTCAGCCCATAATCCAACCAATACGCCTACGTGGCATGATGAGACCAATTTCGTGCAGGAACTGAAAATGGATTGGGCTCACAATGACAAGCCCGATGATTGTAACCGTAGAATTTAAGCAGACAAGTCTTCCTCGAACTTTGCCTCCACATGTTTCTGACTGATAAACAGGTATAGAGGATGAATTGAAGCCATTTCCCTGAGGTGTGTTTAGTAATCAATACCGTATGAGATGTCGTCAAAACGTCAAAAAGTCAAAGAACGTACAATTCCCGTTACGATACGTCCGATGTAGAGCTGGGCTAGCGTGGTAGAACTTGTCAATATGGCCTCCGATGGCGGTTTACATTAAAGAACTTGTTCGTTGTAGCAGTGGTCGGAACTCACCGTGCCAATAAGCATAGTGGTAGCACCAGACATGATCATGCGCTTCCTGCCGATAGCTTCCCCAAAGAAGAAAACAATTAGACTCCCAACAGCACAACCGATGTCCTTTCAAGATAACCTCTATTTCGGAGTGGTATGTATTATAGCACAAACTCACATATATGGCAACCTGAAAGAACAAGAAAAGCACGACGTAGGCAGAAGAGAATGGACTTCAGACATACAATGGTTCCTTGCGTCGTGGGATCAGGATGGTTGAAATCTCTACCAAATTGGTTGTCGGCCCCTATCTACCCCAAAGAGCGATATAGATAGTGCTAGTGAGCCTTCAATGACCTACAAAGCAACTTACGATGCCGGACATGACACCCTGATCATATCCGAGAAGCAAGAAGCCTTGACAGCAACAGGCTGAATTGAAGGATTCTTGGAACAAGCTTGATGGGAAAGGTACGTTTCACACACCAGTGATTGCCCAAACCATATACTTTCCTCGTAGAGGCACAATCCACATAACTAGGGAGAAGATGGATCTGTTACAGAAACAATATTCAGTCTAGAGTTTAGAGATCCCTTTAGCGGCTTTTGATCACGAGCAATTTCCGCGCGCGTATCCGATTCCGTGAAATGGTGTCAAATGACTGATGAGGCGGTGAGAAAGAGCACACTAGAGTAACTCAGCGAACCCTCGTCGTTCCCTCATGATTTCCCAAGAGTTCCACAGACTGGGATAGGACGGGCCGATTCAAGAAATATGTCAGTCACAAAGCAAGGAACTTCTACCAGAAGATACACGAAGAGGCGCAGAAAAGAAGCCCAAAATTTTTGGGAAAAAAGAATCCAGATTATTGTCCACTGTATTAACATACAACAGAAAGTTTTACGAAGACTCGATGGGAAAACATGGTGTCGTAGTCCAACGTTCAAGCAGCTTTTCCAGACTTGCTGCGAAAAAACGTCTACCGTCGACTTCCATCTGCTGAAGTTTCTTGATAATAGGGAGAATACTCGGTAGCTAGGGCCGATTCAGAATAGATAGAAAATGATAGAAGTCAGCTTACCTCCGACGTCTGGAATACACTGTCAGAATCAATGATGAGTGCGTATGCTTCATAGGCTTTTTCAAGTTCGGTTATTCGTTCACCAATATCGGTAAGATTCTCCTGTTGTGTGGAAGATTAAGGACTTCAGTCGACGAGAACACAGCGAAAAGTTTACGGATTTCCGCAACTCGACATCTTCCTTGGCCCCTTCCAATTCTGCACACTCTTTCATGAGTCGATCTAATGTCTCTGCGGCTCGGACGGCATTGAGGCCTGCAAGGAGGTTGAATACTGTTTTCCGAGATACTACATTTGTTTCCTCACCATTTTGTACGAGATCCATCTGCTTTCGCATAGCATCTGACAACACATCAGCCAACCCAACAGGCCTAACTTTGGGGCATATTGCCAACGACAAAGAAAGAGCGGAAACACTGATCTCCTGGGCAATCTGGAAGCCCCATGAGGGAGCCCTGATGGAACTGTATCGCAGATCCAAAGCAGAGAGAAACAGTGAATATCCGAAGATCAACAAAGCATCGTCTTCCTCAGGGACAAAGTCAGACGTGCTTCTGGTTGGTCTGTGAAGTCTGTTGCCGAACAATCGAAGACGCTCAAATTGCTTTACGATTGGGGGAAAGAGACTAGTACAAATCGGTCAGCATCAACAGACGGTCACGGTTGAAGATGACATGCCTTGAGATGTCTCCCAGCGTGGGTTGACATCGAAAGGCCTGCTCCATGATTCCAAGGGTAATAACCCTGAAGTTGTACGACACTTTACAGAACGTGGGGAAGACGTTCATCTCCCAATCCACATTCTCGGGAGAGACACATATGGTGTGCACCGAGTCAGCGATGACCTGGACGATGATGCGATGTAGAAGTTCATTGGGGAACGTGCGGCAGTGGAGGAAATGCATCTCTGCTAGGATGAGGGTGGATGCAGAAAATAAACAATGAGCATTATTCTGGCCACTATATTGAGTGCTTGAAGGCGATGATGGCTCACAAAAACTGACTCGGTGCCAACAAATTGAGCCAAATAACGCGACGCCTTGTTTAAGAAACCGTCAGCGGGCTTGGACTTCCCTTTCCAGGTTTTTGCGCAGATCCATGTGAGAAGATTGGCCCATGTCAATCGCATACACATGGCATTTACTAAGAGGTCACATGAGTACGGACACTGGGATCAATGAGTATTAGTAGCGGAGGGATCAAAACTTTCTTGCGTAACAGCTGACTGAATAGGATGCAGGGTCCGCCAATGTTAGATGTTGACAACAACCGTGAGATTTGTGGCGAATAAATATAAGCTTCTCAGGCCAAGGCAACTCTGCCTGCTTCTAACCCCAGTATATTGGCATACTATGCCTTTAAAGAGCGCTGTCCTCGTATACACTTCTATGCAGTTGTCTGCAAGTGACAAGCAGGTCCTGCTAAACGCGTTCAATCACCCAGAGAGACCAATCAGCACGGAACATCCGATTTCCTTTGACTTCGCCGATGCCGATATAGTGGGAGGAGTAGGAAGCATTTTACCATTGCATAGGGCGTCTTTCGAAGCTGGAGGAGTCGAAATCGACGAGCCATTCGTTGTATTGGCGGACGAAGGTGTTGCCCCTTCATCTCATCCGAAGACGGTTTTGTTGGTGAAAATCCTTGGAGAGGGGAGTGTGCGAAGCGGCGAAAGTCGTTACCAGACGATTCGCGTTTTGGCTTCCAATGCGGCCGAGGTGTTCGCAACAATTTCAAGCGGTCTGCATGATTGGGAGGATTACTGGAAAGTCGCACAAGTAAACGGTGGTCATTTCCCCGGCGAATAGTCAGTGTTTGCCGGCGGTGATGGGGCGATTAAAAGTCAGTTTATGTACCTTTTTTCTGGCCTCAAAAGACCTGATCTTGCAAAAGGTTTATTTATGACGTTTGTTTTTCTTCTCTATGATAGATACCATGAATCGTAACTTTGTGTATTCACTCGACGAAATTGATGAAAACGACAGTAAAAGCCGTTTGAGATGTCGATCTCACACGATGGAATCGTAGGAAAAACGACGTATGACACACTTACTCAAAGCAAGCCTGCAATGAAACCTTTTTCGGTTGGGCAGGGACAGCCTGGGATAGGTCATCCTTGGAAACAACCATGCAGTAAATTATGCGTGGCAGCGCCGAATCCGTATCGTATGTATGAGAGGACGTCAAAATATATGACGCATATTTTTGGTAAATGGTTTGGCTCAAAGGGAGCGAGATTGCACAGCCACCAACTGTGTCAATTGAGATTTTGATCATTTACCATTCAAAGCTATGTTTTCGAATGCTCAAGGAAGGTACCAGCGGCGGCATCTACCGTGATCAGAAGGAAAACGCGTCGCGTCTCCGACTCGGAGTCCAACTTCAACAGTCTTCGTCTGCACCTTGTGCACAACTTCGCAAGGCATCCTTGGTTCCATGTCATCAACCGTTGACAATGAGTTCTGTGACCCGGAGGCCGAAGCGGGAACTACACTTCACGGATCTTTCTCAAAGCGAAGACACTCTCGACTCTGTTTTAAACAGCACTCTAAATGCTTTCGACAAGGGCTTCTGCGAGCTTGCTGATCGGCGACTTGCTTGATGAACTTCAGGCCCTGGATGGATGTTTGACCGCCGCCTGGCGCTCGACAGAAAGACACATCTTTTCCTTATGCACACTAGAGAGGTCTAGCGAAAAACGGATGGCCGTCCTTGAGTGCAAATACAGGTGACAGAGTCGTGCTTCTTTTCCTTTCCTCTTTACTATGTTTATTTGGGATTGAGGCGGTCGTCGGATACCCTCACGACTACCAAGGAAGGCATATTACCATAAAAGCGATACTATTCGGGAGCGAAGAACATCGAATTCTTGAGCACCTTCAGAATCAGGGAGTGGCAACGTCGATAGATGACTTCCAGAATGCAATGCCTATTCTTGATATCCTTCCGTGTGAGGGTCACTGGCTTGCCGTCATGGTTCGTGTTTTTGCTCTTTGACGAATAACGCCGCAAACTATTCACAACATTTGGATGGGACTCGTTTTACCTGGAACCTGGAACCAAGCGATCGTAGAAGTGTACCACTTCATCCACTGTCTTTTGAAGGTCACTAAGGCTATCGTCATAAACAGTCCATGACCTTGTAAGGTTTAAGGCTATCTTCACAGAATGGTTTATGGAGTGCGTCTTTCCGTTTGACTACCTTCACGGCACTAGTAAATGGTGCAGAGGATCATGAAGACAGAGTATTCTGATCAATCATGCAGATAAACATTACAATGATGAGTGAAACTCCCATCGCGTGTCTCTGTGTACTCTGTGGAAACTTATGCACTGTTTGACTTGCTACTCTACTATGTATGTTTCCGAAATCTCAACGTATCAATTAATGTCGACTTCCTCTCCGTACCTACCACATCACCAGGGAAAATCAATTTCGATCTATGCTGACGTGGGAATCTTGGGTGTTCTCTTTTGCGAAGGTTCAGTTGAGCCGATGTAGTGGCCGTCCCTTTTTTTACATTCACCATTTGCTTATTGTACAGCACCTTGGTACTTATGTCCCTTTTGATATTCCAAGGCGTTCCACAGCATTGGAGGCCTGGATTCTTTTGAGCAGGTTCAACCTCTAACAACTGGAGTGGGAAATATGGCAGGTAGTGCTGGTCTGAACATTCTGTACGATGTGATAAACCTTGACCGTTGGCAGAACCTTGGACCCAGATTTCATTGAAAAGTAGGCCAAATCTCGTGAACCGCCTATTCCCTTTCATCGAATCCTACAAGAGATTCTGTAGATGGAGATGGTATGTCATAGACTTGGTCACTTACTCAAGCAGGGTTGGTGAACATATTTTGAAGTATAGTTTACCACAGAATATTGACAGTCCGCGCCAGTGCTCCAACAAGTTCTATTAGGGGCTTGGATAACTTGACTCTGGGTCATGCTGATGATTGACGAAACAAAGTACTGTTCTTGTGTCCTCGAACATCCTTTCATGCTTTGTCATGGAAATGGGGGTGGTAGTTCTACTCTAAGAGGTTATCAAGTCCATCATACGTTCAAGCTTCGCTGCCCAATCCCCGGCCCTTAGGAGACAATGTGTGACTACGTCCCTATTCTGTCCAACAAATGCGATCGCTCCAGGCCAAGGTGGAGAAAATACCCTCCCCTAATTTGACCCTGGATGTTTTGCGCTTATCTCCTCGGAGTGAACATCCTATAAAGCGTCGTTACGAACGAGAGAATTTCCCAGAGCTGTTGTTCAGCAATGTTCACCTCTACTCGCTCGAACTCACCCCTTTATGACTCGTTCTCTTTTGTGCCCCCGACACCAGGCTCGAGTCGGTCGCCGTGCCCTGCTCTCAATGCTCTGGCGAACCATGGCTATATGTAAGTTGCGGCATAGGCTTTCTGAACGCGAGATCAATATTGACTCTTTTAAACATAGTCCTCGCCATGGATCAAATATTTCGTTCTGGACACTCTTCACTGCGATACAACATGTTTATAACCTCTCATTCC
>QLOM01011576.1:0-11925 GCA_003313785.1 Termitomyces sp. MG148
ACATTTAACCGATGACAACATTGACAAGCGTGAGTCATTTTTTATGCCACATGGGATGCATGAGAACAGCTTGAAAAAGCTATAATGTGGGCTTCGACAAGATTAACCAAACAAAACCTTTGAATGAGGTTCGATATATCTTTTGTAGGCCAGATAGAATGAAAACACAAGCGGAAGAATCCCTTGTGTCACTAAAGTTCAGCACCCGATCATCACATGACACAAACTCGCACGCAACGCATGTATATTACTTGCAATTATCAGGTTGTGATGATAGTGTATAGGGGACTGAGTAATCAGAACTTGCACCGTAAGCGTGACCCAAAGGGTAAATTTGAGGCTTTTTCTAGACGTGATCGCCAGAAAGAGCCAGTTTTAGATGTTAGAACTTAAAAAATGAGGTCAAATCATGATTTGCAACGTGGGTATAACATCACACCACGAGAACGTTCTCTCTCCCACACACTGGAGTCTAGATACCCACCGCGATAAGGAGTGAACCTCATTCTACTTCTGTACATGATACTATTGAGTATGCGACAGTTTAGTCAGATCAAGTTAGAGGTTCGAACACGATTTTATTGGACTGATTTCGGCCGTTAACGGCCTTTTTCGTAAGACCGCTCCCTGAGGATGCATGTTCACTATCCCCAGGAACAATCAATTGTAAAATGACTCTCTGGCCGGGTTGTCAATAACTAGGTACATGATGTACACGACTGGTCATGATCGGAGTCGCCAGTCCTAGGTGTAAATCAGGAGAGATGCAAAATCAAAGTAGGCATTGACAAAAGCAGATGGATTGTTATTGACATAGTCTAGAAGATGTCAGGTATCCGTGTAGTCCAATATTTGTCAGACCACTGACCGACACAAGTGGAAGGACATCCTGACGAGCCATAGACGTTTCCGGCCCAGTCTCCACCTGACATCCAGAAAGTCAACGTCCACGTCTCGGCTAGGCGAAAGATAGCTCACAGAACGTCAGGTTGATGATGATATTATTCGCGTCGAAGTGGGACGCAATATCGCAGCTTGTATTTGGGAAGTACGCAGTCGGGGTCCCCTATACCCATTCATGTAGTGGATGATGCTTTCACATTCCAAGTCACGCACCCAATTGCTACTATCAACTGACGAAGCACCGTTCCTGACGTCAGTGGGAACACTGACATTATTTCGCGCCCAAAACCACACTTTGATATATGTATTAGTTCTTTCGACGGCATACCTAACCACAAGTGACTCATCAAAACGTATTTCGTACTCGATGATGGAGCACGTACCAGCCACCCTCATTAACATTGAAAGTGGGACCATAGCTCAAAGCCGTGGGCGCTCGAACACCGCATCCCGCGTTGCCGTTGACCGCGGTGTTGCAATCGAGTTGAATGGAAGTCCTATATATAAGGAAGCCTGTATTCGAAGGTGATATTAATCATCAACTGAGAAAACTAACCCCGTTTGGTCGCGCGAAGCAGGCATAGTGCAACCTTATACAGTAGATGAAAGTAAAAGACATATACATCGTTTGAACCCAAAGCAAACCCTACCCGGGCTAGTATGAAGCGTAATTGTGTTTGGCCCTTGGTCATTAACGCCTTCTAAGATATCAATTTCACCCTTATGAAAGGTGAGATTATGGAAACGAGAGATCTTCAGAAACCGCTTACGCCATCAGGCCAATTAGCCTCGTCAGTTTCCCATATTGCAGGCCAGGTCCTGGAGAAAAAATGATCTATAAGAAATCCGGAAAATGGTATTCTACACCTACCCACAGCCTTGAGGCATATGTCGTACATTGAAACTTGGCAGTCAGGTATCAGCAATGAAAATACAGTCAGTTATTTGTTAGAGAACCTTACACGGCAACATGTGTTGTATATACTTTATTCGACCTGATTCGCACAGAATTTCTCCCTGGACCACTGGAACTGAGTATAGTTGTATGGTCAGCCCTGAGAATGAATGTATTTGATGATGCAAATGTGAGGTTCTGGCTGGCAGCTGTTGCTTTATTAAGATAATTTCTGGAAAGTCATGAATCAATAGGAAAATAACGAGTAGAAAAAAATTATACACTCGACCGTGCGTCGGGTCCGCAATTGCTTCAAAATTGAAATTGTTCAGAAAGTCTGACCCAATAATGGTGTCGCTCAAAGAATAGGTGGCACCGAGTGCGGTACTAACGAAGAAGAGAGAGCAAAGAGCTGCAGCAGATGTTCTCATGTTGAAGTATGTCGTCTGGAATATTCATTCAAGGATACATTATATAGTTCACGTAGTTTTGTGGTCACATTGTTGACTGCCCAGATGATCAGCAACAATTACTGCTAGAAGAAACCTGGGACGCCCACAATATCTACTTTCTCATACACATGATACACATGACCTGCAGCAACTATCACATAAAGGTTGCAGTATAGTATTCACTGCAATGGAAGCAATCTTATGTTCTTTCGTGAATACCATGTGGCTTGGTCTCAACCAATAATATCCCAACATGTCACGAGGTATGTGGTTTCCAGCTCGAGATTAGGACATGATTCCATGACAAATGGTGAGAAGTATTCCGAAGTCGGTCTTACAAAAACACTTACTGTACGTGGATCATGAGGTCGAAAAAAAGGCTGAAACCTTACACATGTAGCTTCAATGAAGAAGTCTGTTTGTCCTCGTGCTTGCAGTGGTTCACGAGACAGTTTGGATATTTTTGAGCAGTTTCTCCAAGATAATTGCTAAGAAGAACACAGTACCCGAGAGCATAGGAGGAACATCGGCAGAGAATGAGGATCTTATCTTGAGTCAGCAGCTCTGGTTGGGCACTACTCCCTCATGAGTCACCCCGTGCCAGTGGATGCGTTTTCCAGTCATTTTATCGAAGTTCAGAAGAAATGATGGAACCCTAAATTCCTGGCACTCAGAATGGTAAGTATTACCGTGTAAATTTCCCGAAGTATGTGGTAATTGAAGACAGCGGCGGTTGGTAGTAGTATTCGCTGATAAAAATGTGGTTAGGGAATAATTACGTGGGAACTCGCTTGTCATGTTCTCATCTTTCTCCAAGAACATCAAGGCTTCAACGCGAGGGTCTGGTGTTCCTATATGGCTGCACTGAGTTCAAGATCTGGATCCATCCGACGGTAGGATCGGAAAGACGAGAACATCGCATAACGTTAAGTGTGCGGATAATGCGCGCATGGAATGGATCCTATGTAGATACAACAAACTTTACCTGATTAGGGAGGAGCAGAATTAGATTCACGGCGAATTGGAACACGGAGAAATGGTTGATCAGCGTCTGGCGAACTGAAGGTACATACCAGTAACAACACTGATTGATCCTCACCAATACTAGGCTTTAGTCGTGATGTCCTTTCTTGAAGACTGGGATTGCTTCCCAACCCGCGATCAGTTTGTGTGAGCAGGAGTCAGAGAAGAATTGAAGTAGAGCAAGAAGTTTGGGAGGCATGACGCTGAAAACAAAGGTGGACGGACAGTCCTTATGAGGCAGCAGAAGAATCCGGCGGAACTCCTGTAACACGGAAATCTTGTGTTCAACCGTGGCGAAAAATTCAGACCTCTGTATCAGAAAGAATAGAACCTAAGACTAAATCATGAGATGAGTAAAACAAACCGACAAAAAAAAAACTCGGCCAAGACCGAGAACTGCTTGGAGCCCCGTGATTGCCAGACAGAAACCTCCCACAGGCTGAAGAGCTTGCAACGTTTAGTATTTTTGTTTCTCCTCGGGCTAAGGATAGATGTTTTTGACGTGCTTGCTCAGGAGTGTTATCTTGCGACCTCGGAAAAGGCCGGCGGGAATCTTATCTGCATGAAATCTCTGGTAGAACAGCTCGAATTCTGGCCGGAATGTGTTCTGCTCGAAATGGAACATGTTGGAAGTCTACATACTTACTTGTCCCATGAGACTGGGCCTCTGCCAAGGCTGTCAGCCATCTATGTAATCCCCGTAGTCCCGAAATTCGATTCAAATTGCCGCAAAGAATCCGACCGAATGGTATTGACATGTCTTAGAAATTCTTGATCAGCACTGGTCTCTGGAGACCTGAGAAGATCAGCTATGGCTTCCATGCACCGTTCGTAGAGGATCCGTGGACAGTTCAATACTTTGTCCGCACGCGATCGGTTCCCGATCGCAGTCGTCACGTGTTCCCGAAGTCGCGGCGAGTGTTGTAAGTAGTGTGTATGCTTACATTTGAGGATGAAACTCGCATTTTTTTTCCTGGTCACTCGACCAATCCAGACGGTACCACTGAATTCAACGCACGCATCTATGTTTTCGTGCAAATAACCGGCACGGACAGAAGGGCTTAATTAATGATTTGATTATAGTTGCACCTTAGGTTATTCTTTCCTTCAAATTTCTTTCCGTATTACGAACAACAGAGCTTGCGTCATTCTGTCGGATCTAAGTGAAGGCGTCACTCAGACACGGGTCCAGTTGGACTGGAGCATCCCTACGGGACGGACTTGAGCGGCGCCAGCTGCCTTGAAACTACCTCTTAAATTCAATTGGCCATGATCCTGCGCATTTTTGTGGTATTATTAATACTTCCATTCAACACGTCAAATCACACGAAAGTTCGTTATCCAGCATGCTCGAAGCAGGCGCCAGTTCTTCACTTTCGTCTCATTGAGAAGACATAATAGACGAGTAACAAAAATAAACGTTGAACTCCTCCATAGCAGCAAGTGCAGACAATCAATGAAATGGCTGTCTATAATTATATCCGCTCTCCACGTTATCAGGTGAAACAGCGGGCGGGGTATACATGTAATTATCTACATCAAAAATTCTGGTAAAAAATATATCCTTTTCATCCGGCCTCACTTCTTCTTCGTTCCCTTCGACGCCATCCTCTTCTTAGGATCCAGCACGACCTTCCTCAGCCGCACATTCGCAGGAGTAATCTCGACAAGCTCGTCGTCACCCATGTACGCAAGCATCTCCTCGAGCGTCATGATGCGCGGGGAGGAGAGCACGATTTTTTCGTCTGCGATGACGCTCCGGACGTTCGTTAGTTGTTTCTTCAGACACGGATTCACGTAGATGTCGAGCGATTTAGAAGATTCGCCGATTACCATGCCAGGGTAGACTGCAGAGTTGTTGGGATTAGTATAAGGATTAATGACAATGGGAGCAAGGGGTAAGAACCCTTACCTTGGCCACCGGGGTGAATGAACATTGTTCCGCGTGCTTGGAGGGGGGCGATAGCGTACCCGGAGGATTCACCTGTTGCCATGGAGATGAGAGCTCCGTTACGACCTGTGTCGATTGCACCGCGGTAGGGCTCGTAGGCTTTGAAGATGTGGTTGATCGTTCTATGGTTTGAATAAGGTACGTTTGTGAGGAAGGTAGCTTCTGCACTTACCCCTGACCATGCACATCATTCTTGAACTCCCCCGCCATATACCCAATCAACCCACGCGCTGGGATATCCATAACGACCTTGACCCAACCGTCCTCGTCCGTGTCATAGCTGAGCATCTCCCCCTTGCGTATCGTGAGTTTTTGCACAACGCTCCCCGCGTACTCCTCTTTCACGAGCACTGTGCACTCCTCAATCGGCTCGAGCATTCGGCCATGGGGTGCACTGGGATCAGGGTCAGGAATCATGATGGCCTTGGGCGGGCCCACGCTGAGCTCGAAGCCCTCTCGGCGGAGCGTCTCGAGGAGAACGCCGAGGTGGAGCACGCCACGCCCACGCAGCTCGAGTGACTCGGATGTCGGGCCCGGCAAGACGGTCAACGCGACGTTCGTCTCGGCCTCTTTGTAAATCCTGTCTCGGATCATTTGAGATGTGAGCTTCGTGCCTTCCTGCCCCGCGAGCGGGGAGTCGTTCGCGTGCACAAAGATGGAGATTGTGGGTGGGTCGATCGGGGTTGACTAGAATATCGGGTCAGAATGTGTATATAAAGTAAGTGTGTGTGGGGGGGGGAGGGAGAATGGCGATGGAAGACCTACCGGGAGTGGTTTGGGACTTTCTTCGCCCCATCCTTCGGCGTGTACGAGTGTAATGTTGATGCCACCGTTCTTGATCCCAGCGATGCTGACGATCTCACCAGCGCCCGCCGCCTCTTTCTCGATCCTTTCGAGTCCCTTGCGCGCGTAAATCTTCTTCACCTTCCCCTCGCCGACCTTCGTGCCCTCTGCATTGATTGCCCAGACAGTGTCGCCAACGGTGAGGATACCCGTGTGAATACGGCCGAGGTAGAGCATGCCGACGTAGGGATCACTTTCAATCTGAACAGTCAGCATCGAGAAGGGTTGTGTGCGATCTAGGTGTGTGGGCGGCGGGACGTGCGAGAGAATGAGGCTGAAGAGGGAGGACATGTCAGTACTGCTGGGAACGAGGTCCATGGATGATGTGCCGTTAATGGGTGCCTTGGGAGGGGAGTCCTGTGCCCAGCCTTGTTTAGCAGAGGCATAGAGGAGCGGGTAGTCGGCTTGTTCGTCTGTGGCACCGAGTGTGGCGAAGAGGTCGAAGAGATCGCTTTCCACTTGTGCCGGTCGGGCGGTCGGGCGGTCGGCTTTGTTCAGAACAACGAGCGGTCTGGGTCTGGTCGGCATGGTTCTTGAAGCTGAAAAAACGGCACTCACTTGAGACCACGGCTTAGGGCTTTGCCTAGAACGAAACGGGTCTGAGTCATAGGCCCTTCCGTTGCGTCGACCACGAGTGCAACGCCATCTACCATACTCAGGATACGCTCGACCTCTCCACCGAAGTCCGCGTGTCCGGGGGTGTCCACGATGTTGATGAGGTTACCGTTGTATATTATACTTGTACATTTGGATAGGATAGTGATGCCACGTTCACGTTCGAGATCGTTCGAGTCCATAACGCGTGTGATGAAGCCGTTGTCGATTGCGCTGTCTGCAGTGACATTACTGGCGACCGACGAGATGGGTGTAAAAAGCACCTGTTCAGTTGGAGAAAGCTGCTTGATAGTGCCTGACTGTCGCAGAAGTTGGTCGACCAGTGTTGTTTTACCATGATCAACTGTGATTGCAAACTTCAGTTTCGTACAGGTACACCTCTAGAAGAAGACTGTCGTACCATGGGCAATTATGGCAATATTCCTAATTTTTTCCATAGGCACAAGAGTCTTCTGAACTAACTCTGAAGAAACCTTGGACGACGAGGAGAAAGACCGGTTTCCAAGTCGTGCGTACCGAGTGAACTGCCTAGAACCAGGTAAAAAGCATCGAAATCCGGTCGGCCAAGACCTTGGCCGAGCAATGGATGCGAACATAGCGCAGACAACACGCAGGTCAAAGCAGAAGTAAAAAAAATGGCACACGTGGTACCCGCGTCATGGTCACGTGAAACGACCGTCAAGCGCTGACAGCACAAGCGTGACAAACCAAACCGTCATCAGAAGTGCGACGCGTCTCCTGGTATGCAGGACGCGTGGATGGAGGTCCAAGAATCAAAATGCAGTACACGGCCCGGGCATGCCGTCCCCGTCTAACAGTGAACGTACATACCTTTTCTATCTGAGCTCAACGTTTCTGCCTTCCTCGAATCTAATCTGGCTTCACGGAATACATGGGACGGTGTATTTATGGCGGTATCTATGATCCAGATAGTCAGCATGGTCTCGTCGATCCAAAGAATGGGTTCCGTACGGACGTGCTCGAGGCTTTGAAGGAACTCAATGTTCCGCTTGTGAGATACCCGGGGTAGTATGTGATTGAATTGTGTTGTCGATCAAGCACATTGACAATCGTATGGTTGTAGTAATTGTGTTAGCAGCTATCGTTGGAAAGGTGCATCTTTCAGGACCTTTTCGAGGCTTTGTGCTAACGGACACTATATTAGATGGTATCGGACCGAAGGAACTCCGCCCCCGTCGCCCAAAGCTCGCCTGGTTAACAGAAGAGAGCAACCAATTTGAAACAGGTACAAAATTCGTTATTTCTGCACTTTCAGGAAGCTGATCAGTGACACGGAGACGAATTTATCCAGTGGTGCCGTACTCTTGGCACCGAGCCTTACATATGCTTGAACATGGAAACTGGAACGCTGGAGGATGCTCTTGCATGGGTCGAGTATTGCAACAGGTAAAAGTATCTCCAGATTGAAACCTAAAACGACAATGGGTCCTTCCGTTGATCTTGCCCTGAAGCTTAGCAAACACCTACTGGGCCAACCCTTCGGCGCAAGAACGGACACGAGGAGCCTTATAATGTCAAATTCCATGCGTGTCTTTCTTGCCGTCATGCTTCTTTCTCATCCGACATAGTACTGGTCTCTCGGTAGAAAACTTAAATCTATTACCTCCACGAATGCTATCATCAACGACCTACAGGTAACGAGGTCTGGGGACCCTGGCAAGGTACTCCCTTCCCTTTTTCCCTCCACCTCGACCCTGATACCGATACCCTACTTAGTCGGCCAGATGGAGTCCCAGGACTACGTCAAGAAAGCATTCCAGTGGGCCAAGGCACTCAAGCTTCTGGATCCGGACATCAACTTGATCTCTTGCGGAGGTGCGTTCGTTACGTATTAGCCCTAATCTCCGTCGATGATGGTGCTGATCCTGATGGGTGTGCACAGAGACAGGTTTCTCCGACTGGGTTACGTTGAAGAAGCTTGCGCCTGTTGTTGATTTTCACTCTATTCATCGTACGTCTCTTCTTTGTGTCTCTGTGTCTTCTACTTCTATTCATCCGCGCGTTTAGCTGATCTTTTGAGGGACAGTGTACACCGTCAGCGATTATGGGCCGTATGTCTCACTTGCTTTGCTCACCAGCTTTGGCTAGTTGATGTGCTGAATGGTTGACTGTCAAACAGCTGCGTCAGCAGAAAAGGGACTTGAAATTACGCGTGCGTTGATTGATCTTGCAACGATCGAGGGGGGGTTGAGTAAGGAGCTTACCGTGTATGTTGTCGACGTGTTATATACCCTTACCTTGTCTCGAAGTAAGTCTGACTCAAATAGGTGCTTCGACGAATGGAATGTTTGGTGAGTCTTTTTTCGTCACTTGCTGATACTCAACTCAGTTTGTTTTTGTCAATAGGGATCCAATTCGTGGTACGTCTTCCCCGATACCACGGGCATTGTTTGGCTTCAGAATTATATTTGCTTTTGAAGCGCCTGGCGAGAAAGGAGCAGAGGAACATTATGATTTATCTGATGCCCTTGGTACGTCTTTTTTTTTAGCCGCAGCACGTACTGGTCTTTTTTTGACACGGTGCATTTGTACACAGCTGTTGCCGCGTGGCTAAATGTGTTTGTGAGGAAAGCGGATATTGCGTGTATCGCAGTGAGTTTTTCCGCAAGGCCTGTTTTTATATTCCATTTTCCCTCACCTTCTGCCTTTAAGATCGGTTAATGTCATTTCCCCCGTGAGTAAATGGTCTCTCAGTGGGAGGGAGATGTTCGCCTGATAATGTATAGCTCGTTACATCCCCAACTGGTCTTTTCCATCAGGTGGGCCATCCCTCCATCAAATATGGCCTCTCGCCTTGTTCCTGATCTTCTGAATCAGACAACATACTACCCCCTGCACCTCTTCGCAAACCTAATGCAAGGTACCTCGCTCGACGTCTTTGTCTCCGTGCCCTCACCCACCACATTCTACACCAGGTCCACCGTCCCCAAGTTCGTGCAGCACCTGACGACACACACGCCCGATACGGCAAAATTGACGAAATACCTCGATGTGAGTGCGGTGCTGTCGAGGGATGGGAAGGAGGTGCGAGTCGCGGTCCTGAATCGCCACGGTTTGTGGTTCCAATTCGGTTTGCGGGCGGGCGGAGACTATGCAAGAGGTGAAGGTGTATGAGGTATGGAGTCAGCGGCTGGGGGATGGGAATACGTTTGGAGAGGAGAGGGTGAAGACTGTTGAGAGGTGTGTGAGGTTTATGAGCTCGATAAGCATTCGTTCCAAGGTATGTGCGATTGAGATTTTGTTTGTTCCAGACGCTTGCTTAGGTTACTGATTCGGATGCTTTTATCCAGTTTTGTTGTTTAAATTTAGAAAAGAGTAATGTGGTTACACGTCTTTACTTTCATAAATGTACAACTCAGGTACCGTGCGGCCCCACTCCTATCTAAATCCCAGGTTAAAGCCGGATTGGCTGGATGGGATGTATTTCTCATTCATCAGCAGAAACAACAGGATCCAGATTTCCAATTATCGTACTAGAAGAAATTATAATGAGCATGTTAAATCGTGGAAAAGTGTTGTTCTTACTTGACCATAGGAATAATTCCGGTGGGATCCACTGGAAGGTTAGGCGTCATGCCTGTAACGACTAGAATATGGGCTAAGACAGAGATGCGTTCGCGCAGCTTGTGAAGACTCACTTCCTTCCAATTGTGGCGACGCAAGTGGTGCAGCGCAGGAAAAGGTCAGAAGGGTGGGAACTCCAAACAGGAAAATGGTGTAGAGGGAAGGCATAGAGACTGAGTGTCAAGAGTAAGGGGGCACCTTGAACCTGAACCACCATGTGGTCAGTTTAGGGCAAGTGTAAAGCACACCTCTGCCAGCGCTCGGGTCTCCCGAAAGCTACCCAAAGCGGGTCACTACTAAAGCAGTAGGCTACAAAGTGTAGCGCTACAAAGTGTAGCACTCAAGGTGGTCTCTGAGTAAAGCACTCTCCCCCCCCAGTGCCTGCTGATCTGTATCCACAGCAGCGGAGAAATAAGGGCAAGTACCCCCCCGCAGAACGAAGGAAACATCTAAGCCAAGGCGAAAGCCGACATCTAGCCCAACCTTGAGATAGCACACGGCCAAGTAACACCACTGAGAAATGCCAAAGGCTCCCCGAGCCCTACTGGCCCAACTTAGGGTTGAAACGAACTGGCCATCCCGTAATGCCCCGACACGAAACTACCCGCCCCCCAAAGAAAATTTTGAATAGCCGGTGAATGAGAACTGAGAACGTGCACCTCTACATACCCTCCCTACACAGAAAATGCAGAACGACGACAGAAGGCCTAAAACGCCTGACTCGCCCCGCTCTTACGCAAACGCGCTGACAGGCACCCCCTCACGTTCAACGCAACCCCTACCCTCCGAGTCCCCAGACTTCACCCACTCCCCAAACTCCGCGAGGAAGTCGACCTACAACCCAGATGACCTCGTGCAAGGAAACAAAGGGTTACAAGAGGCCTCCCCCCTCCCTTCACTCACAACTCAGGAAAACCAAGGAATCGTGCCCTCCCCCTCTGAGTGCAAAGAAGCCCCTGGGCCAAGCCCTCCCCTACCTGAGGACACGGAACGTGCCAGCGACCAACTAGGAGAACAAAATAACCCGGTAAAACATAAGCAACTGATAATAAGAAACCCACACTAAAAACCTCTTACAGGAGGACCAACAGGGATGGCAGTTAGTCACCCCAAGGAAAGCGCGCAGGAAAGAGAGGAGGGCGGCGAGGGTCAAGGAACAGAACCGAGGACCCTATGCCGAACCCACGCCCAAAGATAAGGGAACGCGGCGCCATGCGAAGAAACCCGGAAATGAACCTAGAAACAACACTAGCCTCAGCCCATCGCTCTCTATATCAGCGCTAGACTACACTGACGAAGAAAGCACCAATAACATGGAAGTAGACCCAG
This sequence comes from Termitomyces sp. MG148, assembly GCA_003313785.1. Classification (NCBI taxonomy): domain Eukaryota; kingdom Fungi; phylum Basidiomycota; class Agaricomycetes; order Agaricales; family Lyophyllaceae; genus Termitomyces; species Termitomyces sp. MG148. The sequence goes on from QLOM01011576.1 coordinate 11,597, forward strand.
ACCCCTTTGCGGACTCAACCCCCAGGGCGCACCAGCACTCGGAGGCCAGCCCTCACCCCAATCAAACAGCCCACCCCCAGGATGGCATGCTTAACAACGGAATAGAACCTCGTGCCATCCAAAATGGAACGGAACCAACTCCCACCCGCGATAGCCCCCCCCACCTCCTAGAGGAAAGGACACATCCCGACGCGAACAATAATGGCAGCCCAATGAGGGACTCAAGCCCTATCCCACCTGAGGAAGCAGAAGAACAGTACCCCGCAGACGGAAACGCCCCGGAGCTGTGGATAGAGACCACTCTAGAAGGAGTTACCACCAACGGGAAA
>QLOM01011587.1:0-19766 GCA_003313785.1 Termitomyces sp. MG148
CCAGGCAACCACTGCAGGTTGAAGGAAAGTCTATTGTGACTGCTATTGTTCAGGGTATGTGTCATGTATCATGTATGTCAACGTCGTCCACACTGCCCGGATGAAGAAGCGATGTAAAGTTATACAGAATAACAAATATGATGTCCCCATTATTAAAAACTCCCCCCAGAAGGCGAGCCTCCATCACAAAGGGCTCCATTGACAAAGATGAAATGTCACGCCGTTGTCATAGTGGATGTGGGGGGGTTATAAAGGGGGTGAGTGTCAAAGACTTCGAAGACCTGAAATACAAATCAAACAAATGTCCGAGCACCAGGTTTAGAGGCTATGAGCATTCCAAAGAAGTCCTCTGGCGGTACGAATCTCCAAGAGGTTCATACTAAGGGGTCAACCTTGTATTGTAATGGCTTGTCCATGGCACAGCCAAAAGTTTGCTCCCCCCAGTACCTCCAAGTTGCAAGGCCCAGGAGCCATCTACAGTATGCGACCTGGATGGCTTCAAGGGCACAATATTATAGTATCAAAATGGGCTCTCGCTCGTCAGGCGATCCTTGTCAATGGGTCTCAAAGTCGAACACCATTGCTGCGCCTTCGTAGAGACATCCACCACCTTTTTGCTCTCGCTCTTGGAGTGGGCATGTCTGAGACATGTGGTGGTAGGTATGTGACGTTGCATTACCGAATAATTTTTACCTCTTGGAATATGGTTTCGTACCAAATTGGATGCCAGGGTATATGAAGTCCACATGCTAGAAACGTGTCCATCTTACATTGAGAACTCATGTCTTGTCACACCTGATAGGAGAGCATGTGGCTCCTTGAGTAATTTAAAAGCCTTAAAGCCTTAAAGAACATGAATGATTGAAGACAGAATTTCCAGTTGCAATCTGCGAGTACATACATGTGTCGAGCTCCAGAAGGCTCGATTTCTATCGCTCCATAAAACATGAATTTCCAAAACGATGTTGGATTTGATAACTTGACTGCGTTGGTAGGGTACATATAAGTGTTGCATGCGTTACGGTAAGTATCGTACACATTGTACACATCTTTATGATAGCATATTTATTCAACTTATTATAACCCCTCTGATTGTTACTTTAGATGCACATCAGTCTTTCTTATTTTTGTAAGTATATGATTTTACACTCCACTCTCTTGGTTGGGACTTCTCTACATCTTCTATGTACGTTCAAAGTCAAAGTCCTGAAATTTACATGCTAACTCATTTATGTCGAAAGACATGGCGACCAAGGAAGCTCTTCATACATAACTAGATTTCGAAAAGCCGATGGAAAACTTCCCTCTCAACCTAATAATACACCACAGCCGATACGTTCATATATACTGTTCTTCACCTCAGGTCTCAAGGCCTCAACCAACTCTAACCAACTAGTTTGTTTATATCAGACGCCAAACTTACTCCCAGGTTGTTCAATCAAGAAGATTTGAACTCCACCGTTCTCCGGTATCTCCTGCCACAGTCATCGCCCTGCATTCCCAAGGCGCCTCTCCTGCCTTCAATGTGCCGATGTCATTATTATAATCCTGTCAATAGAAAAGATTGCCTGATCCGATTAACGATTTCAAACGAGCACTGGCGATATCATTCGGCGGCCTGAGGACTGGCTTACAACCTACTCACAATGAAATCTCAAGCCATGAATACCATGATTCTGAGTTTGTTCCCTCTCTATATATCTCTCGTTCAAGGACAGACATGCGATACCTACGTCGTGCCTTCCATAGCCGGTGGCTTTACAACCAGACAATCCATTGATTTCTCTGGAGTGACCCCTGGTGGGGACGTTGCGTCCTTCCTCTCGTAAGTTGTGATGCGAATTTCGTTTGCATCGGCCTGACTATGATTCATAGGTCGAATGGATTATCTATCAGCAATTACACCGTGACCTCTGGTCCCATTCCACACGCTTTTATACCGAGTAACCTCGCATTTGGGTCTGGTTCCTTTGACATGAAGGTCTCAGCGTATTCGGGTAGTGGTGCAGTCTTGAGTTCACAAGTTGTCACCAATGACATTCTTAAGTATGCTTCTGTGAGGACTCTGCTGAAATCAAGCCCTGTTGGGGGAGTTGTCGAGGGCAACTTTTTCTACCGTATGCTTCGGCTTCAGTATGACATGACAAATACTCAAGGCTAGAGGTTTACAGTCAACGATAACCAAGAATGTGATTGGGAGATCCTCACGAGTACCTTACAAGCTAGTACTGATGTTCCTGCTGGGATCTGGGCCACGAATCAGGCAAGTGTATCTTCCAGTCCTTCATCGTGATTCAATAACCGTAGTTTTTACTAGCCTCTCGTCCTAGGGCAATCCCCAACACAAACAACAGTACCGTTCACGTTCGACCCTTCCGAAGATTACCATGGTAAGCCTCGTTAACTGTAATAGGGCTCTTTATCTTTAACCCCATTTTAAGAATATAGGATTGATGTTCGTTTTGGTGTTCGTAGGTTTTATGACGGCAACTGATCTTGTTCCTACAGTGGGTTGCTGAGGCTACCACCTTTTACATTGATGATGTCCAAAAAGCCCGACTCACTACGAATGTATGTCCTATAACAACATACATTTCAAATGAACTCACGTCAGCACTCAGGTTCCCACTCAAGCTGGCCCTTGGATTTGGAATGCATGGAGCAATGGTAACCCGTCCTGGTCCAACGGTCCTCCCATGGCCGACTCAATTACTCACATACGCTCGATCGATATCTATAAGGGATACACCTCGACTCCCTCCGGAAATCTTTGCAATATTTAGCGATCCGTTTGTTGGACGATAAGTACTATCCATACCTCCTGTAACTCTGTACTCTTCAAGCTGTTGAGACTCATGATGAATTTCCAATTCTTTGTCTTTCTCATGTCAATATCTCTTGTGAATTGGAATGATTGCCTGTAAGACTGAAGTATACATTTTTGATTGACAATGCAAATCCGTTCCCGATCAAATCCGGATTCCGACCATCAACCCTTACACCATCCACCAATTCTGCTCATCTCAAGCAATTTGTCATGAGCATACGCGGCCCTCGCAAGGGCGAAAACTACGAGCTAAGTGTTGATCTCAACAGTGAATATCGCGAGAAACGCAAGGATGCCATCAAGCGTACCATCGCCTCCATGACCGTTGGCAAAGGTGCGCTCGTTCACCGGACATAGTCATCCAATAATTTCATGGTATTCAAGATGTCAGCGGTCTTTTTCCCGACGTTCTCAAGAATATGCAAACGGAAGATCTTGAACAGAAGAAGCTCGTTTATCTCTATCTCATGAATTACGCCAAGACACAGCCCGAACTCGTCATTCTCGCCGTCAATACTTTTGTTAAGGACACGGACGACCCAAATCCCCTTGTAAGAGCTCTTGCGATAAGAACCATGGGCTGTCTTCGTGCAGAGAAGATTATAGATTATTTATGCGATCCATTGCAAAAGTGTCTTCGTGACGAGAACCCGTATGTACGAAAGACTGCTGCGCTTTGTGTTGCAAAACTCTATGACCTCAAGCCGGAGCTGGTGATTGAGAACGGGTTTTTGGATCAATTACATGAGATGATTGCGGATAGCAACCCTATGGTGAGTGGCTTGACATTCCGCAAAATATGTACATTGACTTAACTGGTGTAAGGTTGTTGCGAACACCGTAGCTGCACTGACCGACATACATAATGCCACTACTGCACAGCCATCCACATCATCCTCCGACCCTGCAATCTTCCTGATTACTGCTTCCATCCTCAATAAACTTTTGATCGCGTTGAACGAATGTTCAGAGTGGGGAAGAGTCGCCGTGCTCAATGCTTTGGCGCGATATGTTGCACACGACGAAAAGGAGAGCGAGCACATATGCGAACGCGTCGTTCCGCAGTTCCAACACGTCAACGGTAGCGTGGTCTTGGCTGCAGTCAAGGTAGTCATGATTCACATACGTGGCGTGCGCCGGGACGATCTCATCAAACAATTAATGCGGAAAATGGCTCCGCCGCTGGTCACCTTGCTCTCTTCTCCACCCGAAGTTCAATGGGTTGCTCTGCGAAACATTAATCTCCTCCTTCAAAAACGGCCTGACATACTGTCAAACGAGATGCGCGTGTTTTTCTGTAAGTATAACGATCCGTTATATGTGAAAGTTGAGAAATTGGAGATTATGGTACGGTTGGCAAACGAGAAGAACGTAGATGCGCTCTTGAGCGAGTTGAAAGAGTACGTTGATAATCGCCTTCTGCTTGGTTGATTCCGAACCATTTGCTTAGATATGCATCTGAAGTGGACGTAGACTTTGTTCGGAAGAGCATAAAAGCCATTGGACAAGCAGCTGTGAAGATTGACACTGCTGCTGAACGATGTGTCAATGTCCTTCTCGAACTCATAAGTACTCGAGTTAGTTACGTCGTGCAGGAGGCTGTTGTCGTTATGAAGGTCCGTTTTCTTATTTAATAGAGTACAGGACGCTTATTCTTTTGTAGGATATATTCCGCAAATATCCTTCAACCTACGAGGGCGTTATTCCTACACTTTGTGCTAACCTTGACGAGCTTGATGAACCTGAGGCGAAAGCTTCGCTTATCTGGATCATCGGAGAGTACGCCAATAAGATTGACAATGCCGATGAACTCTTGGGAATATTTGTTGATTCTTTCACTGACGAATCATACCCTGTACGTGTCTTGTTTTCCATGTGTCTCTCTGTTTTTTAAGAATGGACAGGTGCAACTTCAAACACTGACAGCTGTGGTGAAACTCTTTCTTAAAAAGCCAGACTCTGCACAAGGCATCGTGCAGCGTGTGCTAACGACGGCTACGAAAGATTGCGACTCTCCTGATGTGCGAGATCGAGCCTACATTTATTGGCGATTACTCTCCACGGATCCCGGTGCTGCAAAGGTTCGGAATTATAACTTGGACTGTGAATTCTTCTTGGTCTTAACCGAGATATTCAGGCTGTAGTCCTGGCACACCGGCCACCCATCTCAATACCCCGTACCACTGTTCCGCCTGCACTTCTAGAGGAGCTGCTAGGTGAAATCTCAAGTTTGGCTAGTGTATACCATAAACCCGAGGAAACATTCGTTGGGAGGGGACGGATCGGGGCTGATGCAGTGCGGAAGGGGAACGAGTGCGTATCGTTGCTTGTAATCCGTATTGCGGATGCTGACGGTCTTTGGATCGACAGGGTGGATGACCGTTTTTCAACCCAGAAGGCACTCCAAACTGTTGCTGCCGGACAGCAAGCAGAGAATTTACTGTATGTGCTTTCGATCCAAAGTGTTTGTGTCCGCACTTTCATGCAATTGACGATGTCCACGACAGGGATTTCGACGATGCACCCGCGGTGGAGGGAGAGCCTTCTGGTCTCGCAGCTACACAGGTTTTTGCACAGACACCCGCTGCAGCGAATTTACTCGCAGGCACATCAAGCAACCCCTTGGACGATCTTGTTTCAATCTTTGGAGGAGGGGGTGGTGGGATGTCGGCCTCAACATCAGCGCCGAGTTTTCCATTTGGAAACGGAAATACTGGGTTTGGGACAGACTTGTCGTCTGTACCTGCTACGCCAAGCGTGCTGGTACCACAGACACCGGCTCCACCGCTGCAGCAGTCACACTCGCAGTCGTTACAACAGGAGGATCTTCTCGGTTTGTTCTAGAGTTTTTCAGTCATGCACGTACTTTGTCCCTTCTCCGTTCAAAATTGGCGCTTTTTTCTTGGAGTTCTTGTGCATATCACCTCGAGAAGGCAATTTAAGAACTGCAGCTGAAAAATCAGGTATCACGGCCGCCATTACTAGTTCGCAAGCTCAAAAAACCGCCGTTGATCGCCACTGTCATATTGTCATCGAATCTTCGCTTCCTTACTGACAAGGAATTGCATGGCTCATCTTTAATCACTAAATCATGCATCTCCGTTTTCCTTCTGTATACTCTTATCACACCAGTCCGTGCAAGTCCGTGTACGATGCAATTGCAATTTTTTTCTGCAACGATCATAGTACAAGACGCCTGGCGTCTATAATACTATCTCCCCACCGTCATTCCGGCCACTTTCAGGGTCTTACCACCATTCCGTCGTCTGAGCTAGATTCGAGAATATCTGCTCTAAATCAAATGATTGCGCTTATATATTATAGATCGAAGCTATAACTTATGTTTAGTTGCTTCTACAACTTGGATCAATGACATCGTTCAGTGCAAACCTGAGCTATTGCCTTATCATTGCCAGATGTCTATTTTTGGAAGGAGGTTGAGCTGTGTCACACTTTGCCGTTGCTGTCGAGGCGGCGCTTCAATATTCTTGAGGGAGGGACACGCTACTTTGTACGACAGCGTTCGATGGAATGGTGAGAGCGGAGTCTGAAATGCCACTGAAGGTGGCTGACAAAGCGTGACAGACGGAATGCTGGTAAGACCCTCAAAGTGGCCGGAATGACGGTGGGGGATAGTATCCAAAAATGCCATAATGCAAAAACGACAAATTCATTGATCGATACCTGCACCAAGGAAGAATCTACTTTTCGGTTGAACGGTCAACCAGCGGATTACCATTGTAAGACTACGCGTTCAAGAAATTTTTAAAGGTCGTGTACGGTCTTTGAGCGTTGGCAGACGGATATGTAGGCTTTCGAATCAAAGTCCCAATGGGTATAGGAATACTAAATCCAATCAAATCAAATCAAAGCTCCGTTGGCAGGAACTTAGCGCTTCAGCCATTATATTCTGTATGCGGTGGTCCCGAGTCGGAAAATACAACGCACCACCTGCATCCCGAAACGGTACCATGAGGTATTACGTCGTTATTGTAGTTATTGGCCCTTAACAATAGTAATAACTGACATTGAGTGGAACTTGAAAATGCTTAATACTTCCTCCACGCAGCTTACAAAATAAGAAAGTTATTGCGAATTCACATTGATCCATTGTGGCGCACCGAATAACTCTGGAGCCGTTGTTTGGGGTTTCTGATGCACTCAAAAAGTACGCGAACAACATGCTGATACGGAATAACTCGGCGAAGACACCCTGAAGATGATAGAGCATTTTCTGATACATCCTGGCCGGCATTGTCTCAGGGTCATGAAATCACCAGAAGGCGGGGAGAATACTAGCCATTACAGAATAATTCCAGGGTGTAGCTGTTTGCAGTTGTAAGCAAGTCTTCCTTCGTCATGTGGGCAAAATACTGCAGACGATCAATATTCAACGGCTAAAGAAAGAAAAAGTCACATCAAATGATCGAATGCACTGAGGTCTACGTTAGAAGACGTTTATTAATTGACAACATGTCGCGAGAACCAAGCGACGATCGCCAGAAGACAAGACAATATTTTACAAAAGTAGTATACGAAACAGAGCTACTGATCGCCGTTACAAGTCACTCTACGAGACCTTGGGGGGAGACGAATCAAGAGTCAATCGTGAGTTTGTGACTTATGTGAGTGACTCACAATTCCAAGTTAAAGAAATCAATTCGTGGCCTTCTTTCGAAGACCCCACCATTCAGTCTTCTCCGGGGCCGCTGCAACCTTGCTCCAACCAGCGTGATCGCCGAAGAGTGTCATCTTTGCATACATCGAGGCCTTTTGTGCGAGTTCGACTACCCCCGCACGATCGCTGAGCGCACAAAGAGCCTTGCAAGCGATCTCGGCCTGCGTCAACCACAGATGGGACTCAAAAGCCTGCTCTTCCTGCATGAGCTGCATGAGGAACTGAGCAGGCTTGAGTATGTGGTTGTCCGGAAGAGAAAGATCGTTTATCCATTCTTTCAATGCGTGCTCGTGCTCCTTTTGCTGTACATGAAGATTCGCTGAAGCAGAAGAGAGGATCTTGCGCTTTACGTCGCTGCGGGTGGAGAGATCCTTAGACAAGCTACAAGAGGCACAGGTGCAGGTAAAGGCGTATTTTTCTCGCAATTGTTTTTGTCGTTCAGTGCGAGATTCGAAGATGGGATAGTATGCGATAGAAATTTGCTCGCCTGTCGCAATGTAGCGTGAAGCGGTCAGATAACCTTTCAACGACTTGTTATTCCAATGGTACTCTGCGTTTGGGACACAACTATAGTGTTAATCATCAGCCTAAGAACTCGTCGGAGAGAACGATGAGAAATGACCTATGATTAATGCGCGAGATCGCGAAGAAAATTGCTGCATGACCGTACTCGTATGGACCTGGAAGGCGTCCGATGTGAAGTGCATTTGTAGCACAAATGCCAGAAACATCTTCCGGATCGTTGGATTTGCAGTTGTGGAGCCTGTAGAACAAATGACTGGCCCCAGGAGGAAGGTGCTCGACGGCCCGCCTTAAACAGTCCTGGGTAAAGATAGAATGAGGCCTGAAAACTTCAGGTATAACGAGTAGCGGACTTTCATCCCAGATAAGATCGCCTGTGTTGAACGCGTTTTTGGCGAACGCGCCAAGCCCCTGACCTGGAACTTCCTGTATGGTGAAGGGCAATGTCAACCGATGTTCGACTTTCATGAGTCCCAACTCTTTGAGAATGGCCTCCTTGGTACCAGTATACAAGAGGAAACTTGTTGGAATGTTCAGCTGCGGCATGGAAACGATATTGAGTGCGGTAAGGTTGTTGATGTCTACAGTCAGAGGAGTATTTGGAGAAGCTTGTGGGGAAACGGGAACGAGGACTGGCTTCAAAGGTTTGGCCTCAGCCTGCACAGGCGGTTCTACCTTGGCTTTGGTCTTGAGAAATCCGCGTTTCATATCCAACGAGACTCGCTTTGAAGGTCGAGTAACAGGCACCGCTTCTTATTAGTTGTGAAAATCCCGACCCTGTTTTCGATAATCAGGAGGATGAGGAAAAAGAAAAGCTAAAAGTTGGTTTTGAACTCGAAATTTGATCGCTGAAGGCATTTGATAACAAAGGCTTCTTTCATTGATTCACATCGGTACCTCAGCTCAAAGTCCGACCATTGTCACGAAAACATGTCTCATTCCAGTTGCGGATGTGCAAAATTCTAAATCATCAACGTCGAACGAACTGGCCACTCGACGTTGTGAACTACTGACAGGGGACTGTACCGCGATATAACCAGCTCATCTCATATGTTGAGATCAAAGCCACTCGGTCTATGGCCTTGGTAAAACCAAGTGGATCCTCAGCATTAAGAAAGGGGATCACTTACACTTGCATACTGAATTAGCGAGATAGATCGGGAGGCGGAATGTCGACCTTGAAAGACCTGCTAAAGAATTCGTCCAGCCAACTAAAGAAGACCTCTTTATCTTGAGCAGAAAGGTTTGTCCAATCAATGGTTGGTACCTGATCGGGTCGAGTGGAATGGGCGATCGGCGGAGGTCCAGTTGACGGTTGAGACGGTATAGTGGCTCGATCAACCGGTGGAGGTCCCCTAGAAGGCATTGGGGAAGAGGACGATGAGAATGAACGAGGTGGCGGACGAGGAGGAGCTGCGGGAGGAACAGGGGATGGAGAGGCAGATGGTAGCGATGAACTGCTTCGCGAATTCGTCCGACTCGGCGGTGGTGCAAAGGCAGGTTGAGGACGTGAATTAGAATTAACCCCAGGAGGAGGGGGAGGTGGTGCTGGTTTCCCGCTATATGGATCCCAGTTTGTCTTTTTCATTGGCACACTATTATCTTGTTCAGAGAAGGCATTCTCATCCTGAAATGTCAAGCGCTTGCCTTGAATTTCTATCCCTTACGTTCTGCACCTTGGATATGCTGGCGTCTTTGGCGTTGACTGCCTTGGCCTTGAGATCAGCAACTGTTTGATTACTATAAGATTCATCCAAACATAGTATCAGATCATACATGAGGGCATTCTCCGTCGAATTGTTTGATTCACCCTATGTAGGCTGAGAAATGTTGTCAAGACGAGATCACCGTTGACGAGAAAGGCCTTGGCGAACTGTGATAAATCTGCACAAATGTTCTCACCCCCTTTTTCCCTATCCGCCACATTGCACTTTATGACGGGTACACAAGGACGCGATTACCAGCTCATATGCGAACACTTACGAGACTGATTGGGTTGAGATTGACTCCGTCCATGCTCCGTCCGGATAAATGTCGAATTAAAGCGTCTTTGTCAACATAAAGCATCCATAAAGATACTGTTTTGTCTCTTTGTGAATACCATAGTCAGCCTGTCTCCACATTGACAGCCGTCATGAATGATTGTCTTCGATGTGGCGTGTCCCCATGGACTTGGCTTTTTTTTCTCGAGCTTCGGGTGACTAAACTAGTCAAAAATTGAATTGACTTTCTCATTTTTTCTACGTCAGTAACTTTAATTGTAGATTATTACGCGAACAGAGGTCTCCCATACAAACACACACTAATACGCTTGTCAAGAAGTTTCACCTAACTTTGCATTTGCCGTTCTTGCCCAGTCCCAATAACTCACAAACACGAGTCAAAACAGGTCCCCGTCTGATTTTTCAGCCTTCTGTCTCTTAAGCTCACTTGGTGTGTCTTCGTGACGCCGCCTTGCTGCCTTGTACCTCCACGGATCATCATCATCGCTAAGAAACAAGAGCCACTTGTGGATCTCACCACATTATTTCTCCTTGAATGGATATGTAGGGTCTAGATCGCTGAACCGTTGACTCAGAGTCTGTCTAGTAGTCGTTCGGGATCAAGCGCGAAATACTTCCCCAAAAGGTTTCGCTTCTTGACTCAAGATGGGTCGAACGTGAAGTTATGGCAAAAATGTACGGGAGCACCAAGGCGTCGGTCAAGGTCCCCGTGACAACGGAGTCAATAGGCTCCCTGAATACATATCTGGTTTGTCCTCAAGGGACGCCCATAAATCGGCAGCTATATCAATTGTCGGGCCCACGCTTTCTCCACGTGAAAGCTGACGCGTGACGCATGGTGAGAGCCAGTCGTTCAACTCCCTGGCCCAGCCTGCCGCGATCTGTCACAAACATGATACTTAACTTATTACACGTTTTACCAGTTCGGGAATTCTTGCGTGCATGTAAGCTCATGCACGAGGGTTATGAGACTTGCGTACTTAGATCGAGGGTGCTGAGCAACGAATATGCCCCCTTTTTTAATACACATTTGAGCTTGAAATTACTTGCCAGGGTAACTCCGGTCATAAATCGGTTCAACAAATATTGACGTTTCGCCATAGTGCAGTATCACCCTGACTGTTCCCAAGTCCGACTGTTGAGGTATAAAAGGAACATGGCTTTCAGAGATGCTTTCCACAAAACCCTACAAAACCTTCGTCCTCTCTCTCCACACTACTTATATTCCCTTCACCTGATTCACTTCAAAGTCGTATTGAGTTCTATTGTTTCGATTTCTGTAAAGTTATTCTATGTGCAAACACGAAGTGTAAGGAACATTATATCGTCATGTCCATTCAAGTTTGACTTTATCGTTGGTTCAGTATTGGTGATTATTACCGTGGTTGTGGAGTAAGTTACGCTCTGAACATCCGTGACGATCCTGGACAGATGCTGACATTTCGCCTGTGTGGCGTAGCATTTCCACGGCCGTTACTTCACGGGTGGAGTCACAGATTGCGGATCATCCGAGTGCAGGGCGAGCGCTATGCACAAACATAAGACGATCAGAAACTGCCCATGCCCTGAGGTAAGTGTTCATGTTGCCGCGTTGCAAGCCTTTCGGCACCTGGCTCGTGAATTGTGATTTTTTCCAACATGAAAAATACTTAGCCAGAAATCTTGCAGGTCATAGATGAGGACCGCAAGATACAAAACATGTTTCAAGTCCCATTTGTTGACTGTCAACGTATTACACGTTGAGGAGTGGTTTGTGTGCTATACTTGTATTGTTTGGGTTCTGGGTACTATTTTTGCTTTTATTAATGGGTTTTGTTCATGTTGTACTATGCCATTGTATCCATCACTTCAATCATTGCTATATGTTCATTGATATGAAACAAGAGCTCGAAGGAGATAGATAGTGAAGGGTTAATGTGCACGATTGTCATCCCCTTCCTTCTGTGGATGAACCGACGTCGGTCCGAGATTCAAAGACCCGACAGTTTCCGAATTGGGTTAACGCTCGGTATTATGCCGTTGATAGGTCTTGGACTGTGCTTGGACGAGTCATCATGCTGTACATTGCAAGAGAATGGGCAGAAGTACATTCTCATTGACAAGGCCATGGCAGCCTGCCACCGATAGCAACGCGACATTCATTGTTCTCTGAAGTCTTGATGAATGGGCCTTGGGGAGACTAATCATTCCGTGTTCCTGGTTGTTATCGACACCTTCGTGTTTGTCATCAAGCTACAGGCTTCAAGCTTCAAGCTTTAAATTTCGTATGAATGCCTGCCACGCTACGTATGCGTTTCGGACAATCTGATATCGATTCTCATCTTCATGAATGGATGGTGTTCAATCGAAGCATCACTCTCATATCCAGACGCGAGGACGAGCAGGTCTTAATTCCACCGAATCTTTGGAGGGCTGCGATTGGTACATCCATGAGATTGAAAAGGACAACCGTACACGCTAACAGCTCATCGTTAGATATGGCTGCGGCTTCACGACGGCTGACGTTTCAGCAATAAGTGTTTATAGAAAGGACGTGTTCAAACTTGAGATAGAGGGAGAAGTAAGAAAGACGGAAGTAACAAGATTTTCGCGTTGAAGGGATGGCGAGATCGATCATGGGGTATAATTGGTATCTTAGATTCTATATGTGATATAAGTCTTGGGCACCACCCTATCTGTATTTCGGCCTCGCTTATGACGATATAAGTCGACGCAAACATCAGGCGGTGAACGACGTACTCAATCATGTTGATCGTTCATACTACCAATTTTAGGGATGATAAAGGCGAGGACCAAAATGACCACAACGAAAAGGCCCCAGCCCACTACTTTCAAGGAACGGGCCATGGTCGATTTGGATGTTGGTCCTCTGCCCGCCTCAAGATCAGTATTTATCTCATGCCGATAATGCACGCGCTCCAGCAGACCCAGAGTTCTCCCTGGCGAAAAAGTGTTGGTTCGCCCTAATCCACGAACGACACCCACTAAAGACTGAGTTAAGAAATCCAGGCACGGATGAGTCAGATGAGCTAACCGAGATTGTTGTGGTTCCTTACATATATCGGGGGAGGGGTGGCGACGCGATGATAGGGAGGTAAGATCGGTGGGTATGAGTAAGGAGGTGGGTCGATTAAATCAATGTTGTTTATAGCCGCATTGTAACTGATGCTATCTCGTCGTTCACGAGCAACTTGTAGACCAATCATGTCCGCAAGGATCATGTAAGGGTAACTTATCGTCCTCTATGAGCAGCCATTCCCTTTTAAATAACTAGGAAGGGCACAGCCCTAGAAACCCGAAAAAAACAGGATTAATATTAATTCAATTACTCTATTACCTAGAGTTTTTTAATCTATATATACACTTCAAGTTGCATACGATGCTATACAGACGGAGCTGTTGTGTGTTAGGTATGTTCGAAATTTTGCACTACGTTTCCTAACGGGTTGAATAGAAGGAAAATTTCTTTGAGCCAACAAGTACATTAAAACTCACTTTCTTAAACTTTGCAACTCAACATCAAGCCTAAATCAGTCACAGAAAGGCGGTGCCTTCTCAATATGCCAGTCTTTCGGCATTGGGACCATCAGGGCTGTGGGATCTTGTGACCTCGAGAACATACAAATTGGGTCGAAAAGCGATGTACTCAGTACATGTACCCAGGAAGTGCCACTTACAAACGCCCCAAAATGATCATTGCATCACTCGATCTAATCAACATCCGGCGAGAAACAAGGACTGAGTCATCTCGATGAGAAAGGCAAAAAAACACTGCCATGGCGTTGCGCAAGCGAGCTCGTAAAGATTGACTGCAAAAACAGGACCTGTGGTGGCGTGCACCCAATAAGGAATATTAAAATCCAAGTTGTTATGAAAAATGGATTCCAGCTCCGTGAAACGCGGCTAGTAACCTGCATCGATGTAATAAAAAAGAAACGTAATCCTTGACAAACTCAAAATAGCTTACTTGAGGAGATCGTCGACGTCCATCTTGGATGCCCGGGTTTCGGTAAACTCCACCTCTTCCAGAACTTTGTCCACAATTTTATTGATAGGCGTATCATCAAGCATCTGAAATTCCTGTCAAGCGATAAAAAGTGAACAAGTACGAAGTAAAGCGTACCATTTCTTGGGCCGCAAGCCACGTCCGCCGATTTTGTTCAAGCATCTTCATGACACCTTGCGCTTGAAAGTTGCCACGTACTGTCTTATTCGGTCTCGAAAAGATGATACGATTCATGCCATCAAATTCTTCGAATTTGACGGGTGGAGGGGGATCAATTGGTACAAGTCGTATCACTGACGATTCTACTTTTGGAGGTGGTCGGAAATCATTACGGGAGACATTGATGATGTTGTCGACTTTGGAATACAGCTAAACATCGAGGTGAGAACCCGAAACCGAATATCAGGCCAAAAGAAATAACAAACTTGGACATTGGCGGACAACCGTGACCATAGCGGGGTTCCCGGTCTCGCTACAAGTCGCTGTGCAAACTCGCGTTGGAACATGAGAATCGCTACGCGAAACAATGGTCGATGGGAAAGTAGGCGGAAGGTAAGAGGAGAGGATATTTGATAAGGGGTGTTGGATATGCAGACTTCGAAGTACGGAAAGTCAACTTTAATAGCATCGCCAATCATCACTTCAAGCTTATGCTGTTCGGGGCTGTTCCTTCATTAAGGCGTGATTCACACAAGGGTAATAATCGACTCACGTTCCCTGAACACGCTTGATCACTTCTGCAGCCATTCGAGGATCCATTTCCACTGCTGTTACATGTCTCGCTTTCTCCAGAATTTTCACTGTCAGATTGCCAGTACCAGGTCCGACTTCGAGAACTTTGTCTGTCGGCTTGAGGTTCGCCTGATTATTGAATATAAGGCCAGAAACATCTGAGGCTATCTATCAGAGCATACCGCATCTACAATCCTTCAAAACCAATGTCATTCTCGTGAAGGCAAGCACTTCAGAAGTGACTAACTTTTGCGCCGTTGCTGTACTTTTGAGAATATGCTGACCAAAGCGTGCTGTGTTGAAGAGCGGATTGGTCATAGAATTAGATTTTGTCTCAATCTTTTTGGCTGCCGGCTGGTGAGCTCGAGAGAATCTTTCAGAAGTTGCTCGAGGCATGACGACGATAAAGCTAGAAGGTTAAGAGATGCAAACGATTTTCAGATACCCAAAAATGTCATATACAGTCACGTGGTGGTGACTACTAATTATGGAAATTGTACAGATGCAATATATGATCTGGAATTATCTCTTCCCAGAGAGATCATGAGTTTCAATCCATTTCTTCGGGATACCCTTGCCTGTCAAATACTCCATAACGGCTTGAGACTGTTTTCCTTGTACCATGACTTCCATACCAGATCCTGCAGACTTTCCGGGGATAGGAGAAACTGGATGAAGTGGACGACACTGGATATTTAGCAGAGCAAAAAATGTGACCTGTCGCACATACCAGACGTCGCGCCTGCGCAAGTTCTTCTGAGATCCTCAGCCATGTCTTCAGCGTTCAGCACAAGGAAGGGTTCAAACCCTGATATGAGGGTAGACACCTTCCTACCTTGACGAATCTTCATCACGACTTGGATGGGCTTCAGCTCTCCTTTCCTATTGACTTACATCGGTGAGTGTGCGACAAAAGAACACGTAACTCAACGATGACGCACTTTCTGACAACCTCCTTGCCGTCAGAGATCTCATACCAGTTTTGCATACGATCGGAAATTGCTTTAATCAATTCATCCCTCCTCATAAACTCCAGAGATTCCTGACTTCCACAATCATCTCTGGTTTTGGCCTTGACCTTGGAAGAGACGCAGCTGATCAGGGACTCATCAAGATTGATATACGCCTGGTCTCTTGAATTGACAAGAGAGTTCGCAACAATATAGCAGTTGAGAGTGGCTTTGATCTCGGCCATCGTATACTGTTTCGAGATACTGAATTGATGATAATCAGATACTAGAAAAAGAAAGTCGAGCGACATACTCGCCACCCATTTTTTCGAACAACGCTATTGTCACTTGATGGGGTTTCCATAACTCTGTCACCAAAACCTGTCCACTTCCAGCGGCTTCTTCTCGAGCCTTCTCTTCCCTCTTTGCTTTCTTTGCAGCTGTAATCTCGATATCCTTCAGTGTAGCATAAAGACAATGCCCATCTACAGAAGAATGCTTCGCATTGACTGAGGTGATCATAAGATCAGTCTGATTAGAGTGCTTCTGCGGTGCTTTAATGGTAATCAGACCAGCTTTCTCCTCGCTTTTCAAGAAAGCCGTGAGTGACTTGTGAGTCGAAGACTTTATTGTGATTTCAGACGCGCTCGGGCACGGAGAAGCATCTGGGGGGGTAGACCCAGAGTGTTGGACGATCGAGGCAGGGAATGCTGGTCGAGACGGTAAAATGTAATTCGTGTAGAATGTGGTTGCAGGAATGGGAAACGCGGAGGATGGGATTGTCAATGCAATGGCCTGCAGTACCGACAGGTGAAGAAGGCTGCTTATTTCTTGAGCATTGTATGATGGACCAGTGGTGACAGGCGCATGTGTGGGCTCGATCGTAAGATTTTCAAGCTTCTCTGCAGGGGCAACATCCGTCTCTTTTCTTGAAGGTTCATCTTTCGGGGTTTCATCTGAGCTATGTGCTGGTGCCTTCCCCGATGTATGATCAAATGGAATCGCTTCTGGAGCATCTCCCCTCGATCCTAAGTCCCACAGATGATCCTTCCAAGTGTGTAAAACGAATACGGCCTTTCCCTTCTCCTGAGTGCCTTGACCCAATTGGTCTCCTGGGAGTGCCATCCTACCAACAGCAAGCGGGGCTGAAAGTTTCTGGGCCTCATTAACACTACTGTATTGCAAAATTGACACCAACTGATCCCGTTTTGTACCAAGTGTATGATGGACAACTGGCTTGAAGTTAGCATTAGCCTCGCATCATATCTGTATCAGCGTTTAAGGACTGACCACCAGGTATCATGAGATCAGCACCTCCTACTAGGATTGGGATTACGGCTGCTGGTGTTGAGATGACTGGTAGCAGATCTCTTCGCTTCCACAGAGTATACACTGTCGGAATGAGATCCTCAGAACCTTTCCCAAGAGTGAACCATAACGGATCTCCATCTGGTGCCAAATATGCCACCTGTAGTTATAAACAGAGCGTGAGGTAACATGGTACTTGAACAAGTTTCTTCTTACCCCAGGTTCTTCGAGATGTGTAATGAACTTCACGGACTGGATACCGTCTGGCACAAGTAGATCTCCATCTTCGGAAGATACACCAAAAGCGGAGATGACACGTTGCCTGAGCTTCCGCCTGTCTGAGCTGCGCAGCGGGGCTGAGGTCTTCAATCCACCGAAAGGCTTCTTGAACATCGGAGTGGAACACAAACAACCCTTGATAATCTCCTGTGGCTGTGTTTCGCAGTCGTCGATATTAATTTTTGGAGGTTTCTTACTACTTTTTCTTATCTAATATCATTCATGAGGTTCTAAACACACCAGTCTCACAAAAATTAGCGTTGGATTGACCACTTCGTAGTTGGCGAACCGCTTAACCACTTCTTCACCATAGAGGGATCTGATATAACATTCCTACCAGTCTAGCGCAGACCAGCTCGTCTTTGATGGTTACACTCCGCAAGAGGCGTCCATTTTTGGCCTCTATCACGGCTTCGTAGCAAGATCTTCGCTGCTGCAACCGCAACTCGAACGACGTCGGCACAAGCACGAACAGGACAGCGTAGGTCGCGGCGGATTTTGACTTTTGGACCCTTGTGACCTGCGTTAACACGTCGCTAGTGATGTCCCAAACCCCTGACCCTTCGTCCTCCCCTGCCCACCATCAACGCTCCACCAGCCGCAGTACCCCAACACCAGTGACCGACTGCGCACATCAGGCACCACATCGGTACCCTCCCCCGTCCGTGTCAATGGCCGGCGGTGGATTTGTGACCATTGTAGCTGTGATAGTCTCTCGTTTTAGATGGTTCCCAATGTCTTCTTTTGGAGCCGGGTCTTAACCGCTCCCTCATCAGAGAACAGTTCAATAGTAGGATTCAAAGAGCATTGATGTCGAAAATGGCTTCGTCGGAAATAATAGAAGTAAGTTTCGCAAGGTGATCATGCATTATCTGCCTTCCGTCCGTCTCAAAGTCAACGCTAATGAGAAACTTGGCATCGGCATCAGCGAAGTTGGGAGAGCAACGGAAGAATCCTCATGACTCATTGAAGACGCTGCTGAACAAGCACCGTAAATCGCATGATAGAGTGCCTGATACGAGCTTCAAAGGTGTCAGGTCCTGAAGATATCTGGGCTGAGGTTGGGATCCTGTTTCGTCTGCTGCAGCCGCATACGTACATTGATGAGATTACAACTTCCCGCCGAAAATGGCCCATCCGAGGGCGACAGAGGTGAAGTTGAGCGTGATACACCCCTTCTGTTGGATTATTCTCTGGCGCACGATTGAAGAGATCTTTCCATTCTCGTGGAACCTATTATGCTACGCGAGGAAATTATTGCCCTTATGTCGGAATTACGACCGTAACGGCGTGATTCATACTGCATCAGGAGGATCAGATAAGAGCGAATCAGTGACAGACTGGCCAATTCTTCCTCCATACAGAGAACCAGGTTGAATCATCGGAATGGACTGAGCGATGGTTGAGGAGGAACAAGGATGCATCGATGACCAGTAACGTGAATTTCTAATCAGATATGCTCACGATCCAGTAATATGAGTTATCGGATACATAGAACATAAAAACTCGACGATATCCGTAAAGATTCCATGTTGTAGTAGTTATGTAGATATCGATTCTAAGCTTCCTTATCGCTGAAATATCCGGGTAGAATGTATGCAAGCTTCTTCCGCACTTCGGGGGATTGCTTTTCAGAACGAGGCATCAACGAGAATTGCATTGAACCAACTTCCTCGGTAAGGATCGACAGCAAGTCTTCAGCACCTTCTTTCGCATCTGAAAAGAATATCGCAGTAAGAATCACAAATTTTCGACGACATCGATAGTAACGCACTGGATAACTCTTGCGCAAGTTTTTCAAGGACTGTGGCTGCAACAAATCTACTTGTATCTGCATTTGCCTGGAGAGTCTTGAAGACATCTGCTGCAGTTACACCGGCCTCTGCTGGGCGCCAAGAGTCGTAATCAGTTGCTGTCGCAATCAAGGCGTATCTGCAAACTGAGGTCAGAGATGCGACAATATCTGAAAGATGCAGATTACCCTAACTCCGCCTCACGAGCCAACTTGGCCTCAGGCAGTACACTCATATTGATCAAATCTCCTCCCCATTGCCTGTACATCAAACTCTCTGCGCGCGTGGAGAACTGTGGGCCCTCCATGCAAATGATCGTCTTTCCAGTGTGCAGTTTAACTCCACGGCCCTCCTCGAGCAGCGCGGCGCGTACACTGCCCTCCAACCAAGCGACCCATCTCTTGGAGAATGGGTCGCCGAAAGATACATGAGCGACAACACTTTCGTCGAAGTACGTCGCCGGACGAATTCCTTTGGTGCGATCAATAATTTGCGATGGTAGAACGAAATGACCGGGAGCAATCTCTTCGCGTAAAGACCCGACAGCCGAAAATGCAAGGATAGCGTGGGCGCCGAGCGATTTCAGAGCTGCAATGTTGGCACGAACGGGTATGTTGGAGGGGTTTATGGCATGGCCATGTCCGTGACGCGCGAGGAAAGCGATTTGA
>QLOM01011655.1:0-16182 GCA_003313785.1 Termitomyces sp. MG148
GACTAACAGTATGGATTCTACCTACCCACGCATACGACCCGCCAAACTAAACGTGCACTGGCCTGCCTCCGAGCCCCCATATGATCGCTCTACCAGGGAATTCTCGAAATGGTCCACGAAACTAGAGATCTTTCTGCAGCAGAGCGGTTTAGACCGCTACATCTTCGCGTCCGAGAAGAATCCCGACCGCCTCATCACCTGACCGAATCGACTCACTGAGCCAAACGCCCATTTCAACTGGATGTTGAACAATGACTTGATCATCGGTGTCATCAGAGCAGCTATTTCTGAGGCAGAACGCGAGGGACTCGATACCGATGGGACAGCAAAGGAGTATTACGATGCGCTGAAAGCACGGGCACAACGCGAAGGGCCTGTCAAACAGGTAGCTCTCATTCGTCAGGCACTATCGACATACGCCCCCACCGCAGAACCCATTGATGCCACTGCTCGAAAGATCTGCGAACTTATCGACCGTGCCTTCGCCATAGGTACCATCGACAGAGATCTGTTGAAATGCATCGCCTTGCTAAACAGCATCAACGATAAGTCCTATGAATCCATTCAGACCCAGGTCTCCCGAGGTCTCGCCGATTCCACAGTAGCCAACCCATACACCTCCTCCAGCATTCGGAAACTATTCCAAACAGTGGACAGCCTGTCCACCCTGACAAATTTGTCACATGCTGATACCACTCTCGCCGTCCGAGAAACGAAGGCTCAGGTCCATCCGCACAACCACAGCCCTGGCTTTGCTTGCTGTGAAATCTGCTACGCTGCCAGACTCTCCTGCAGGGCCCACACCAAAGAGTGGTGTGTCAGACCAGGCGGTGGGATGGCCGGCAAGACCATCGAGGAATCCAAGGCCGCACGACAGGCCGCACGAGGAGGAGGGAAAGGAGGGAAAGGAGGAGCAAAGACAAGCGGAGGAACCAACAATATTAAAAACGGTATCGCAGTAAAAGGGCTAGACGGCCAAGCGTACATCGTCGAGCTGGATAACCTACAGAAGATCCAACTTGAAACTACCAAGACAACCGAATTTGCAGGAGCCGCCAACACTACAGATTTCTTTGAGTATGGAGGCTTCATGGCCTTCGAGGACAATGATGAACCCAGAGCCACAATTAACTGGGATACTAACACCATCTCCACGATGCATGAATGCGAAACCATACTCGCAACGACGGCAATTGTACCAACAAACCCTGCAAGCAACACCAGGCTCATTTCGCTCACTGAAAAACCCTTTTACATGGACTCTGGAGCCACGGTACACATCTCACCTTGTGCATCCGATTTTGTTTCACTACAGGCAATCCCGCCACGAGATGTTAAGGGTGTAGGAGGAACCTCGATCCAAGCAATCGGTATCGGCCAGATTCACCTTCAAGTTCAAAATCAAACTGAAATATATCTGGAGAACACTCTTTACATACCTACATCAGCCGTTTGGCTCATATCTATCTCCGCCCTAACCGCAGGCATGCGTGCCCTAATCACTTTCAGCCGCTCAGGCGTCACCATTCTTGATGAAGACTCTGGTACTCTGCTTGCAGCTGGACCTTTAATCCCAGGCCGACGCTTGTACACACTGGAATTACAATCATCGCTCGCTGAGCACGCTATGACCGCTGCTCAACACCCCGTCTGCCTTGATACATGGCATTGGCGCCTCGGACATGCAAACTATCAAGTCGTCGCTACTATGGCCCGAAAAGGACTTCTGCCAGGTACGCCGTCAGCCTCCCTCCTTGCACAACCCAAATGTGATATCTGTATTCTCGGCAAACAGACGAGAACACCGGTACCGAAGGTGCGGGAGGGAGGGCATAGGGCGGTAACGAGGCTGCAAATAGTTTGGATAGATCTGGCTGGTCCAATGAATGTGCAATCTTACCAAGGAAACAAATATATTATGGATCTTGTTGACGACTTCTCTAACATGCCTTGGTCCATTCCTCTTAAATCTAAAGCTGATGCGTTTACAGCACTACAAACCTGGGAAAAGGAAAGAGAACGTGAGACAGGACTAAAAATCGGCACATATTGGACCGGACACGATGGAGAACTCAAGAACCATCAAATGAAGGACTGGCTAAGCTCCACCGGCACCAGACACGAGTACGGCGCCCCTTACACCTCAGAACACATGGGCCGTGTCGAACGAATGCATAGGACCCTCCAAGGAAAGGCACGAACAATGCGACTAGCTGCAAGATGCCCTGATTCATTATGGGACAAATTTTACCTAACAGCAACTCATCTACACGCAAAAACTGCCACAAAATCCCTTAATGGTAAAACACCCTTTGAACTATGGTACAGATGCACCCCCAACTATTCCTATATGCGAGAGATTGGCTGTAAAGCTTTCGTCCTTATCTTACACCAACACAACCCAAAACTCAATGCACGAGGGATTGAATGTATTCTGATCGGCTACGCGGTCAACTCCAAGGCCTACAGGTGCTACGATCCCAGAACCAAGAAGATATACGAGTCACACCACGTCCGCTTCCTGGAACAACACGATGGACATCCCATACCAGCACCCACACCATCAAACACGATCGAACCGGCACCTATCGCGGGATCAACACCTGCAGAAGCGATCGGACCCACTACGATTGACAAAACACCCACAGGAGCGATCGAGCCCACTACGATCAACGAAATACACAAAACGTCATCCGACATGCCATTCTCACTCAACGATGACAACGACGAAACGCTCCCAATTATAACACCTACGGCACCAGATGAAGCAAGACCCGACGTGCATGCTGACAATGCTGAACTACCAGCTCTGAGAAGATCAACCCGCGCTCAGGTCCCCACAGCCAAGGCTAAACCTGATGATCCACCGGCTACACGCCTCGAACAGGCAGTACAGGAATCACGCGCGGCTGCCGACAGGCTGCATCACACACGTTCTGAAAAACGCCAGAGCAAAACTATAGAAACCAACAATCAAACACCACCTACCAATGATGCAGCCACAGCACCCAGGACCACAACTCCCGCAACACCGATTGAGGAGGAGTGCCTCGACACCATACCAGACCTTGCGAACATTGCCTCGCTGGAAGACATCGAGCACTTACTAGCAGTAACGGAATCCCTAGGCGACCCAGCCACCATTGACCTGAACGATGAACCACGGACGTGGAAAGAGGCGAAGTCTTCAGCACATGCAAAGGAATGGGAAGCAGGCTACCGGGATGAGTTGAAATCTCTAAAGGACATGGGCGTATACAAACTGATCCCACGAGATCAAGTCCCTATCGGTCACAAAATTCGAAAGGGGCGACCTGTCTTCAAGATCAAGCGTGACAAGAATGGAAAGGTCGCTCGATTCAAAGTTCGACTAGTCTTTAAAGGATTTGAACAGATTCAGGGGCGTGACTACACCAGGACAACATCGCCAACGGCACGCATGGAATCATGGCGAGTGCTACTACATCTTGCCGCAACTCAAGGGTGGAATGCTACACAGATCGACATCAAGACAGCCTTCCTCTATGGGCTACTCCCTGACAATGAGACTCAATACATGGAACAGCCTGAGGGCTTTGAAGAACCCGGCAAGGAGGACTGGGTATGGTGCCTGATCAGAGGACTATACGGCATGAAGCAGGCCGGTAGAATATGGAACCAGACTCTCAATGCCAACATGATGTCATGGGGTTTCACCAGACTTGCGTGCGAGTCATGTATATACTACCGGAAGACAGGTACCGGCACCATTATAGCTGCCGTCCACGTCGACGACTTCCTTTCCATTGCAACCAGCAGGGCCGAGAATGAACGATTTAAAGACCAACTTCGATCAGTCTGGACTATCTCTGACCTTGGCCTCCCAAAGTTTGTTGTAGGTATCGGGATTGAGTGGGACCACAATAATTGCCTCGTTAAACTCTCACAAACCGCCTTAATTGACAAGATCATCAGCCAGTTTGGCCAATCTGATGCATCACCGCTTTCCCTACCAATGGAGCCTGGCCTGAAGCTGCGGCGAGCGGACACATCCTCCCTGCCCCCAGACAAGATCCACATGCTAAAGAAGATTCCGTATAGATCACTCGTCGGATGCCTACTCTACGTCGCCATATCTACTTGACCAGACATATCCTATGCCGTGCAACAGTTAAGCCAGTTTGTCGACTCATACACCCTGATTCACTGGCGTGCAGCCACCAGACTGGTTTGCTACTTAAAGGGGACGCGTGATCTGAAGCTCGTTCTGGGCGGCACAGGTGAACCTGTCAATCTCACAGGATTCACGGACTCAGACTGGGCCAACTGCCTCGACACACGGCGAAGCATCGGCAGATACGCATAGAGTCTCGGCTCAGGTGTAGTCTCATGGGCTGCTCGGAAACAAAAGTCTGTCACGGCATCATCATGCGAAGCCGAGTACATGGCTGCATTCGAGAGCGCCCAAGAATGCATATGGCTACGCGCACTACTTACCGGGATCGCTCACGACCTTTCATCTAAGCCCACCCCCATACTGTGCGACAACAACGCCGCCATCAACCTATCCGAAGACCCCACCTTACACTCACGGATCAAACACGTCGACATCAAGTACCACTTTCTGCACGAACACGTCCAAGCCGGCGAGATCCGCATTCGCTACATTAATACGAAGTTCAACGTCGCAGACCTGTTTACAAAAGCACTTGCAGCCCCCCTGTTCCTGCGCCTACGCGCCCTACTTGGCTTACAATAGGTCACCACGATTCCACGCGAGGAGGAGACACAGCACAACTCAGAGTCCATGGTGAGGAGGAGTGTTAGTAGGCCGGATCACAACACCATCGGCCTCCTCGTTGGTCTCCTTTATTAACTCCCTCCATTGTCACTCTATCTAATCACACTTACACTTCACATATCCACTGGCCCTAACTGTGGCCACCCGCCATTGTTATCAATACGTATATATACACGCATACCTCACCCAACACCCTCAGTCAATCGTATATTGAACTGAGGGTGAGTCGAAACTTACTTTACCGCTACGAGATACTAATGTATTTACCAAAGACTTACTAGTCTACAGGTAAACACACAGTCAATCGTATATTGAACTGAGGACTTACTAGTCTACAGTCCATTGGATAAGATCGAGTTCTAACAGCCAGAAGGTCCTGTGGGCGCAGTCATACCTGAGCAGATCAGCTCTCGCTTGGTCTCACATCATCACTACGGGTGCCAACAACCCCATGCTGAACCCTCGACGCTTCCTCTGGACGGCATGGCTCAACGACTTTCAGGCGGCATTTGGACTGCGCAACCCGGCGCAAGATGCGCTGAACCGGATTGCGGTGCTGCAACAGGGCTCCAGGTCCATCACGGACTATTGTACGGCCTTCTTTGAGCTGAAGGGAAAGCTCGGAGCGGCAGACGCGAATAGCAAATACATCAAGGACCGTTTCTGGAAGGGGTTGAGTGCGTCAGCCATGGAGGCCCTCGTGAACACTGACTTTGCTACGGCGGAGGAGGCCTGGGACATTCTGTTGCGCAGGGAGAGCAAGTTGGCGGATATTGCGGCCAGGCACAAGGAACAGTGGCACGGCGTGAGCGCACCCAAGGCGTCACAGGCAGCGGCACCTAATGTTACACCGGCAGCACGTGCAGCACCGCCGCTAGCATCGAAGGACCCGGAGGCCATGGACGTCGATAGGGCAAGCCGCTCCTTGGGGAGGAAGTGTTTCAAGTGCGGCAAGGCTGGGCACTTCATGGCTGACTGCCTGCTGTGGCTGGCGTCTCTCAGGGCGGCGGTGCGTGAGGTGTTGAAGAGCGAGAAGACAAAGGAAGAGCCAAAAGCGGGTTTTGTGTAGGGTTGCCTCGCGTAGTCGCAGCGAGCGCAACCGACCAGAATCATGTACTTGCACCCATCAATGATAGTGCGTTATGGGATCCCGGCATTGCGATGATAGATTGTACACGTGTGGCAGTTATACACGCTAGGTCGCCACGGTTGCCATACTCAGCCCTTGAACTCCCAATCACTCTGGGCATCTCTCGCCCACCTCTGTCCACCCCAGCGCTGGTCGACACACGTGCAATGGTCGATTCTGGTGCCAGCTGTTGCTTTATCCACCCTCAATTTGTCAAGGAGCAGGATATCCCGACGATCTGCAAGAAGCACCCCATGAAGCTCAGGACGATCGACAACTTGGAGATTAGGTCTGGACTCATCACGGATGAGGTCCACCTCCGGGTCACAGTGGGCGATCACACGGAGACGTTGGTTCTTGACGTTGCGGACATTAGTGATGACAACCTGATCCTGAGTGTGAGCTGGCTGCGCAGCCATAACCCGGATATCGACTGGAGTCGCTCGACGGTGCGCTTCAGATCTGATCTTTGCCAGCGCAACTGTCTGCCACCAGGCAACAAGGTGGCATCGGCGTGGCGAGTGGTGCCAAGGGAGCGTTTCTGGGGTCTAAAACTGGCTAGGATGCGGAAAACACGTTTTCTGCGCCGGGAAAAGGAGGCGGCAGTGAGAGCGGCACGTGCGGGGATTGACGAGGTGCTGGACATGGCAGCAAGGGAGGAGGAGGCATTCTTGGAGCAGCATTGGGATATGGAGTCAGTGTGAGGCAGTGACGGACCACGGCTGGTGCCGGTGGAGGCACGGGTGGCGGCGTCAAGGAGCATCTCCCAATCTCTGGTGGAGCAAGCAGTGAAGGAAGGGGATGGAGTTCAAGTATTGGTGGAGGAACTGGTGCCAGGGGCACTGCATGACTTTCTTGACGTCTTCAGCAAGGATCGCTTGGAGCGACTGCCGCAACATCGCAAACATGACCTGGGTATCGACTTGATCGACGGCGCGGACGTCCCACCACCTGGCAAGCTCTATCAGCTGTCGCCAGCAGAACTGCGCGCGCTGCAGCAGTTCATTGACAACAACCTGGCAAAGGGTTACATCAGACCTTCCAGTGCACCGTGCGGGGCTCCTGTCTTCTTTGTGAAGAAGAAAGACAGTTCACTGTGCCTGGTCGTCAACTTTCGTGTGCTGAATGCGGTCACCAGGCCCGATGCATACCCAATTCTGCTGACCAACAAGCTGCTTGACAGGCTGAAGGCAGCCAAGGTCTTCACCACGCTAGACATGAGGTGGGGCTACTATAACGTCAGGATCCGGGCCGGGGATGAGTGGAAAACGTCTTTTTGTACTCGGTATGGGCAGTTTGAATTTCTAGTCATGCAGTTTGGCCTTCGGAATGCGCCGGTAGCCTTCCAGCGGATGGTCAACAAGCTCTTTCACGACCTGGTCAACGTCTATGTGGTTCTATACCTCGATGATATTATTGTTTTCTCTGAGGACCCTTCGCAGCACGAGGCGCACGTTCGGGAGGTTCTGCAGCGGCTATGGGAGGCCGACCTCTTCTTGAAACCAGAGAAGTGCCGGTTCAACACGACAGAAGTGGATTACCTTGGGCTGAAGATCACCCCAGGCTGTGTGGGAATGGACCCCGTGAAGGTCAGTGGGGTTACGGAGTGGCCGACACCGAGGAACTTGCGGCACGTCAACCAGTTTTTGGGCTTCTGCAATTTTTACCGGCGCTTTGTGGAGGACTATGCAAGGATAGTGCGGCCGTTGGAGAAGTTGAAGGGGAAGGACTGTGCGTGGCGGTGGGGTGAGGAGGAGCAACGAGCGTTCGACATGCTGAAGCAGGCTTTTGTCCGAGCGCTGGTATTGGTCATGCCGAATATGGAAGCAGCCTTTCGCGTGGAGACGGATGCGTCGGACTTTGTGGTTGGGGCGGTGTTGTCGCAGGAGGCGGAGGATGGGGAGACCAGTGGCATTCTTTTCGAAGGCGTTGCAACCGGCGGAGCAAAATTATGATGTGCATGACAAGGAGCTGCTGTCAGTTGTGTGTGCGTTTGAGGTCTGGAGACCATACCTGGAGGGTAATCCATTCCCGGTCAACGTGTTTTCGGACCACCGAAACCTCGAGTACTTTATGGCGGCACACGACCTCAATAGGCGGCAGGCACGGTGGAGCATTTTCCTCAACCGTTTCGTGTTTGTCATCCACCACTGGCCTGGTTGACTGAGCGTGGGACCCGATGGCCTGTCCAGGCGCCCTGACCACGAGGTGCCAGCGGCGATGCACGACAACTTGCAACAGCAGGTGTTGACAAAGAAGAGGTTGGGATGGTGGAAGGCGGGGAAGGTGGTGGTGACGTTGGAGAGGTGTGGAGACTCGGAGGTGGTGCAGCGCGTGGCAGCAGCGCATGGCAGCAGCGCAGACGATCCTGGCGGACGTGGATATTCTGGCGAAGATCAAGGAGGCGTCACCGGGAGACCCGAAGTTGACAGCGTTGTGGCATGCAGAGGATGCGCCAGAGTTGGTGAGGTCAAGGCTGAAGGATTTCACAGTGGATGGGGGCTTGGTGCGCTTTTGAGGGTTGGTGTACGTCCCGAACGACGACGACGTGAAGCGGCTGATCCTACGGTTGTACCACGACTCGATTCCGGCGGACCACCCAGGCCAAGCAAACACCCTTGCACTCATTGCGAGGAACTACTACTGGCCACGCATGTCAGAATACGTCAGGCGCTACGTGGAGGGCTGTGAAATGTGTCAACGCATCAAACCATGAAGACAACGGCCGTATGGCCCACTACAACCACTCGAGGTTCCCGACAGCCCATGGCAGCATGTGTTGACCGATTACATTGGACCACTGCCCATGTCGTGAGGCCATGATGCAATCCAGGTCGTCTGTGACAAATCTACAAAGAGGGCACACTTTCTGGGTGCACATTCGATGGACGATGCAGTGGCGATGTGTGATGCATTCATGGAGCGCGTGTGGTGTCTCCATGGGACGCCAAAGAAGATGATCTCGGACCGGGGCCCTCAATTCGTTGCGCGCTATGTTAAGCGGATGTGGGAGAGGCTGGGCATCAAGCAGGCACTCTCAACGGCCCACCATCCTCAAACCGATGGCCAAACGGAGCGCACAAATCAGGAGTTGGAGGTGTACCTGCGGGCCTTTGTTGATTACTACCAAGACGACTGGATGGACTGGTTGCCGTTCGCCGAATTTGCGTACAACAACTGTGTCAACTCGGCCATCGGCATGGCACCTTTCTACGCAGAGTACGCATATAACCCGACCTTCTCCATAGACCCTGTGAACTCCCAGTCTGTCCCCAAGGCCGACGACCGCCTGGACCGCATACGCGAAGTGCAACAGGAGCTGAAAGGGCTGTTAGAACTGGCAGCAGAACGCATGAAACGCTTTTACAACGCCTGGGTAGAGGAGGCCCCTAATTATGCTGTGGGCGACCGCGTGTACCTCGAGCGTGCGGACTTACGTTCAGACAGGCCAAGCCGCAAACTCGACTTCAAACGTTTTGGCCCGTTCACAGCAGCGCAGAAGGTCTCCACTACGGCGTATCGGCTGGAACTACCCGACGGCTGGTCGATACATGACGTCTTCCACATGTCATGCCTAGTCCCGGCGCGGGTTGACACAATCCCCGGGCGCAAGCAGCAACCACCACCACCAGTTCAGATGGAGACAGGCGAGGAGGTCGAAATCGAGCGCATAATACGCGAGAGGACGACGAGGGGTGGGGTGAGGGAGTTCCTAGTCCGGTGGAAGGGCTACGACGAGAGCGAGGATGAATGGCTGAAGGAGTACGACATGCCACACGCCCAGGAGGCGATACAGGACTTCAGGGAGAACGAAAGGACGCGTGGGAAGCGCAGACGACAATGCCGGGGCTGAAGAAGCACTCAGAACAGTCACACGGCCAAGACGGAGGGGTCCCCCCTCTTCTCACCCCCCCTTTTTTTGTTTCTCTCTCATATGTTATCACCTCGAGCCTTACAAGTAGGGGGCGGGTGTCACGATACACACGTGACCACTGAGCCACAGTAGTCAGTTGCACGTAGATATGTTTTCCTTAGTTCTATTTGTCTCGTATTTCAGGTATGTCTAACATACCAAGCATTACTTATATTCAATATAATTTCAGTCTAGTTGTGGCGCCGCGTTGCGAATCGCGAACAACAGCCTAACAAGTCTTGATAGGAAATCTCAAAGTCAAGAACCTCTATCATGTCGCCCACAGTTCCACCTGTTTTGATACCAATGTTCTCAATTTGTCTCTTTCTTGTTCATTTCCCTTCATCCCCGTCGCACTTTTGCAAGCAGGTCTGTAGAGATGCTCGTCGGACTTTAAGCAATTTTTCAATGGCAGGTACGCACATGAACGCTGCTTTTGGAGTCGATATTTATATTCTTGGTACTATGGACCTTGAACATAAAATTATTAGCTCAATTTTTATAGACATGAGTATGGTAACCAACGCCTTCCGGTCGATTATCACCTAATCACTACTTTTTGTGCTCAAGGTGTACTATATATGTACACAACACACAAATATCGATATTTTTTGCCAAATTTTCATTCCAAACAGACAGAGGGACTTTGTGCAATCTGGGAAAATACCTATGTTACTAGCGAAGACCAAAAAAAGGTAAGGATGGTTTGCGCATAGGTCAACAACTCGTACTCCGGCTCAACGAAACGCCAATCTATCCTCTCCTGTGCGTGCTTCCACAGGTGTGGGCTGTACATGTTGGGGCCACAGACACCCACGACAAATTCGAACGCGCTTCTTTTCCAAATCATGTCCTCCAAGTCAGCATCGCAAAGGAGTCAACGTATTCTCCAGGTTTTTGTCCAATTCAAGTTCTATTATAGATTAGTATATAATGCATATAAACGTAAAAAAAGAACAGAGAGAACAAGGGAAAGGGAAGTCCCGACTTGTGGGGGCCTGCCAACTGCATGAAGCATTGAAGCATACTATTTAATTTTGTGAAGAGATGGTAAAAAATGAAAATCACATGTCTGAGAAGAATCCGAGAACGACACACTCTGACATTGCATAAATTATGTGACTGCAAAACGACAGGTTGATTACAAGCGCGACTTGACTTTTCAACGGCATAATTTGACTGAAGCTTAACCAATGATGCAGACACTTATTAGCGACGAGAGTAAAAAGTTCTTAAAATTCAATTGAGACAGACAAGGATCGGAATCGATCAAGAAGAATGTATGGGATAGAACATTGACTCGAGTGGCCGGGAACTTCGAAAAATGGGTAGAAATATTCTGTTTACATCAGCGTCGGTGATGCGTCCGCCTTGTACTGCTCCGAGCTCCGAGTCCAATCCTTGGATTGAAAATATGGCGTAGCAGGTGTTTGAGTACACCACCCGCATAAGCAGTCTCTTGCGGAAAGAATTTTCTGCTTTCTTTGGTATACACGCTCAGTTTGACCTCCGTATCGAAGAGCAGGACTGACTCTCCGGTCCGAGGAAGGTCAACCAAGTCAACAAGGTTGACATATACTGCTTTAACGGCCTATTCGCACATGAAATTAATCCGAACTTGTCGCAGCGGCAGAAAAGACGCACCTTTCGACAGGCATGCAGCCCTTCTGGCATGGGCGTGATCTGTAGGACATGACACAAGGCCGTCCAGGATTCCAAGCTATTCTCATCCGTGCCGTACATGGAGTTGAAAGTTTGTACAAGCACGTCCTTGAAGTCTTCCTTCTTGGCCGCTATTTCCTCTTCGCTCCAGTGAAGGTAGCGGGCTAAACGATGGAATTCATTCCATACAGGGTTGGAAGGATTATACGAGAATCCAATGTAGTACTCGAAGAATTCACTCAATGCATCCTAGAGAGTACTTATTAGTGATATTGAAGCATACACCATGTGATGGTAGTGAGAATGCTAACATTGTAATGAGGTGGGAAGGTAGGAAACGCACGAGACGGTTGAGGAGCAGCGCCTCGTTTGCGATCGCCTCGTCTTCGTGGCATGGTGCGAACTTGGGCGTGGGGGGGATTGAGACGTGAAGCAGGATTTTATAGCGAACAACACGTTGCCTGGGCGCTTTAAGAACTTCGAGAAGTCCTAATATATCACAAGTCTAGGAGAACCACCCGGGCCGTTTACAAGTCCTCCTCGAGCATCGATGACTGCTACTTGGAACTTGAACAAGGCAGAAAGGCATCCATTCGAGGTAGACAGAAAACTGGGACAGTGTTGTGTTTCCGTCCTCTGTGAATATGACGGCAAGAGAAATGTCCAGGTTACGTGACATACCTGTCAAGGGATACTAAAAGAGGATACAAAAGAAGTACAGACGGCGGCGAACTCACGGCGTGTACTGATCTGGAAGATGAGTAGGAGACAGCCCTCGGTGACGTTCAGCCTGTAATCAAGTGACCGCTGGCCTTACTTCAGCAACACTATGTAAACCAGTGAAACGAGCGCACTACATGAATGTGGGCTTGGGTGGGGAACGATAGCTCGTCATTTCCAAAAGCTAGACAAAGAGGGCTCCGCATGCAACTGCATCATGATATATAGAAGTGTCCAACATTTGAAAGTCCCATCAAACGACATGTACTCGAGTGAGTCCAGTTCACAACATAAATTGTCCAAAATGCGCGATAAGTAACCATGGCCTTTGGTGAAAACTGTCAAGGGTCAGCCAATAATGCATTTTATATTTGGAGCAACGCTTGATCGATTGATCCGTTATCTATCTTGACCCATGAGCATCCACCATGGAGTACTCAACACGCCAGAGCTTCTTTCTATCATTTTCGGATATCTAACAAAGAAATCTGCAGCAACAAATATGCAAGTTTGCAAACTCTGGGCTGCAGTGGGAAAACCACTTGTGTGGCGATTCCTGGACTCAATCGGCGACCTTGAGGTCCTTTTGAAAATGCTTGCGCCATGGGATTTCAATTCGCCATTTATTGTGAGTAACCCAACTTAATGAGGAAGTCAATCAATTTTTAAATTTGACTTTTGTCGCAAGATTCCGATCTCCCTGGACTGGCCTCATTTTCTTGAATGTTCAAGTCATGTCCGTCACCTGCTTGTGCACAGAAAGTTTTACAACCCCTATCATATCAATCACAATACTCTGTCCTCTGCACTACAGTATATCTCTAGAACGCACTCCGCCGCCACAGTATTCCCGAATCTAAAAAAGCTTTATTGCGAGGTCGAATGGAACCTACTCCACCCGTCAATGAATCTATTACATCCAGGAGTCGAAGATTTGCATGTCAAATACTCTGTTCAAGTTTCAATCCCAATTCAACGACTTTCTGGTCTGGTCTCTCTCGAGATGGGAAGTGACATGATAGAGGCTGATTTGACCGGTTTATCTGCTCTTCGTACGCTTCCATGTCTTGCAACTCTTGTCCTCTATCGTTATACGGTGACGTATCCGGTCCTCGAAGTGCTATCACAATTTCCAGCGCTCAAAGTCATCCGAACCAAAGTCGTGCCTCGTGCGAATCCAACCTGTAAAGGTCACTATCCTCCGCCTCTTCCATTCGAAGATGGTTCCTTCCAGAAGCTTACCGTCTTGACTGTCTCAGGATGCTCTCACCAGATTTCTGAGATTCTGGATGACAAAAACTTTCCCTTCTACATTGAATGTCTGATCATTGAAAGTGTTCAATGCATGGAAGATCCCTCCCGTTCCCCTGTCTATCCAAAAATTGCGGCAAAAGTATCAAGAGTGACAAAGTTTGAACTCTGTGAAATCATGCCACACAGGTCCTCTCCTTTTGCCTCACTGCGGCCGTTCCTCTCCTACAATCTCACTGAGCTGAGAGTCGAGACCCACCTGGTACTGGCTTATAATGCTGCGGAGATAGAAGAACTCATTCAGTCTCTACCAAACATCGAAGTGCTCTCTCTAGATTCTAACACTTGGTTGTGGAATTCTTCATATGGAACTTTCACATTAAACCATCTCCCACTTTTTGCTCGCCACTGTCCGAAGCTCACTTATTTGGGGATCTTGTTGGATACGTCCTATCCGTGTGATGCGTTACAGGACGATATCGTTCCATTTTCGGTTCTTAAAGAACTGGATCTCGGAGATTCGTTTTGGCATTCAATTGATGATGGTGCAACGGCGTCACTACTACTAGCACTTATCCTACCAAAAACTTGTAAATTGACGTTTGACACTCCACTTAGCTCACCTTCGAATTCCGTGCTCTCATTCTTGATGGACTTTGTCCGGAACAGAACCGTAAGATTTCTCCATAATCTTTGGGATTTGTTGTACTGATAGAACTTTGCTACCTCGAGAAGAAATGTCAATCAGGAACAGTCCTTGATGGAAATTCTCAGCTTCGACTACAGAACAAGGACCTCACTATGTGCGACCTCTATCATGTCGCCCGCAGTTTTGATACCAATGTTCTCACTTTGCCTCTTTCTTGCCCATTCTCCTTCATCCCCGTCGCACCTTTGCAACAAAGCCTGAAAAGATCCTTATCGGACTGGGATCAATTTCTCAATGGCAAGTACTCGCGTAAACGCTGCTTTTGTAGTCGATATCTGCATTTTTTGTACAATGGACCACCAGATTTTTAGCATATGGTAATCAACGCCTTCCGGTAGATGATCATCTAATCGCTACTTTTCGTGCTCAAGGTATATCACAACACACAAATGTCGATACCAATGTACTTTTCGCCAGATTTTCATTCCAAACAAACAGAGGGACTTGTTTGTGCAATCTGGGGAAAGACATATGCTACTCATGTGGACCAAACCAAAGATAAGGGTGATCATGGCCAAGTCCTTGACGGTTGACATGAGGGGATTCCCCGTAATTTGATGTGGTTGGATTGGTGCCGTGGTCAGAAAGAACCCACCAGCTAAGACCAATCGTCCACTCCACGATACCCCGCAAGCATTCCCACCCGGAACACGGAGGCATCACGCCTCAATCACGAACAAACGGCCGACCGCCTTCCAAGGCTTGCCACACGTCGCGATCTTGGTCCGAGGTTCGAAGTGCGTCCCCCCCGAGCGAGAATCCAAGCCTGTGGCTCGCGCTTTGGCGCTTGTCCCGCGTGTCCCGCGTGCGATGGGTGTGGGTGTGTTGCGGGTGCATGAGCGAGGGGACGGAGCCATCCAGACGACGACGACGATAATGCGATCGGAAGCTACGAGGGACAGACGTCCCGGATCCAGTACATACAACAAACACACACGAACTCCACGAATCTCCACGAGGCGGTGGATACGGATACACGACGAAAACACACACACGGCGGCATGTACAACGCACATGTCTGGCTTGTATGTAGCTCGCACACCGGTGGCAGCAAGAGAAAGAGAAAGAGAAAGAGTAGGATTCGGGAGGTGTGCATACCGATATCCGTCGGACCGTCGCGCCTGGGCTTCCAGCGCGCAGCGCGCAGCGCTGATCCTCGTCAGACGACACGAAGCGATACCTACCAACAAGGCACGCGAATGACCGTCATCGCCATCACGCAGCAGGGGCTGCAAGAGAGAAGGAAGGCCTGCAGTCACGGTGTCCCAGTCCCATGCCAAGCTGACACACGTTGAGCGTGCATGTGCGGCCGTCTCGCACTCGCACTTTGGAGGCAAACCATCACATCACATCACACGACGCGACGCGACGCGATACAAGCTCATCCATCCGGCTTTTTCCCCTCGGCTGCATAGAGAATTGAATTGAAATGAATTGAAATGAAAAGAAAAAACACACGAGGTGGGAGCCTATCGTTGGACAACAGCGTCGCATGCGCACTCACATCTCCCATTTCCGTGGCCTGGAACGCGAACGCGACAACGACACATTCCCTTTGACAGAACTGATACACGAGCTGCGGCGGACCATGCAAGTGCGTGTGTTTTTCCTTCCTTCCTTATAAAAATTATTTCTTTCTTTGTGCAGTTGACACCCCGGGGAAGGATCACGAGCACGAGCACGAGCTTGCCGAATGCGACTCGACTCGACGGCGGTGCTTCCGTTTTTTTGTAGGGTAACCTTGACGTTTGAAGCCAGAAGCCTGGACGCGTTCCGCACCCCGGTGTACCGCAACACCTAGATTTGTCCGTGCTCGGACGACTTCTCGGCCACGCACGTACCCCGGATTGGAATTGGAGTTGGGATGTGAGCGCGGACCAGGACCAGGACCGCACGGATGAAGGCGAGGTCGGGAAGGGAAGGGCGGTCGCTGCGCTCAAGTCCAAGCCAAGTGTGACGGGCATCGCAAAAAGTCTTTTATTCGAAGAAACGTAGCTACATATTTTACATGCGTGTGT
>QLOM01011655.1:16573-26755 GCA_003313785.1 Termitomyces sp. MG148
GGGGGTAAGACGGGGAGCGGGTGTGTGGGGGGACTCACGGTGGAGACTTTGATGACGTCGAGGACGATGGCGGAGCGCGAGCCGGGGCGGCGTTTGTGGAGCGGGAGGAGGCGGTCGTACTCGGGGGTGCCGAACTCGTGCACGGTGCCTGCGGGGGGCGGTGAGGCAGGGAGCGCTGGGGGAGAGAGACGGACCTCGGGCGTAGATGCGGCAGATGCGCGGCGGGCCGTCGAAGGCGTTGAAGCAGACGGTGATGCGCCGGTTCTCGCGGACGTGTGCGACGGTCTCGATGCCTGGGATGCGTCGACACGGGGGACAGCGGAGAGAGAGACTGCGCACCGCTGCCCGTGAGATCTTCGTACCAGACTTGCGTGGGATCGACGACGTGGAACGACCCAGCCATGCCTTTGGGCGACACATTCACAAACCCGTCGCCCGTCAGAGGCGCCGTGGCCACCCAGAACACTTTTTGCTTTTCGATCCACGGAACGAGAAAGCCAGGGATTGTGTCGTAGTATTGCACCATCGTGGTCAGGAGCAAGCACTCGCGACAAATCTCCCACGGCGAAAAAATTCCCTTCTGGAAAGTACACCACACGACTCGCCCAACTAGAGGACCACACCGCGACCTTGCTGCTGATCGCTGGAGCCCGCTGCTATCCGTCCGCCAGGCAATGGCCAGGACGCACTCAATCACGGCTCACTCGGACAAGATGCGCTTGCTTCGTGCCGACTGGAGTCGGCCGTGGTGTGCTTGAATCTATGTATCCGCCTGTCTGGCGCTAGGGATCAGAAAGATGAAGGTGCTAACAAAAGAAAGGCGGATGAAGCAATCGACAAAAGCTTTTGTGTCTATGTCTACGTCTTCTGGCAAGAGCAAGAGCAAGCGGCGATTGGTGCCTTCCTCTCCTCACCTCGCCGATAGACCCTCGTCAATTGGGTCACTTTTGACAGGAAAAGGGAAAACGACTGGACATCTCTTCTACCCATGTCAAGTAAGACCGAGGAACTGGGGCGTCTATCAAGAGTGTTTGTTTAATCGGATACGCTACAGGGTACGCTCGCAAGGGAGCCCGGCCCGTATGTTCTTTATGGTGAGATGGCCGAGCGGTCCAAGGCGCCAGACTAAGGTCCATCCTGATTATCTGGTCTCTTCGGGGGCGGGAGTTCGAATCTCCCTCTCATCATACGTTGTTGGTATCTTTTGGTATCTTGTGGACTTTTTCCCCCACTCTGACCCATAACATAACGCCACAACCCAGTTGGCAATAACTACATACCACGGATTTAAATTCTCAAACGAGAAACTTTCAAGCGCCTCCCACCACACCCCAGGGCCATGGCCATGGCCACTATGCTATGACTGGGATAACTACCCCATTCAACATAATAAACCATTAGACCATAAACCCGCCAATGGGCCAAACCACACACGAATGCAGCAAAGTGACACACCAGAGGACGACCACGATCGACTTGGACCTCGAAACACATGAGAACCCAGGAGT
The DNA here is from genome assembly GCA_003313785.1 of Termitomyces sp. MG148. Classification (NCBI taxonomy): domain Eukaryota; kingdom Fungi; phylum Basidiomycota; class Agaricomycetes; order Agaricales; family Lyophyllaceae; genus Termitomyces; species Termitomyces sp. MG148. Next base: position 18,082 of record QLOM01011655.1, read on the forward strand.
GGAGTGGGAAACACTGAATGGACAGAAACAGAAACAGAACAGAACGCCAATGACCTCCCCCCCCCCCACCGCGAATCTTTGTTTCTTTTTTCATTGCGGAAAAACACAAAAACAAAAGCTGCAACTGCAACTCGTCTGGGTACCCTGGGCCGCCGAGGACTGGGACTAATTGGGACCATGGTAGGCATACTTATGGTATGATGCAAGAAGCGCACCTCTAGCGTCTAGTCCATGCAAGCCATTTGGATCAGGGAAAACGAGCCGGACATCCATGCATGCATCTTCTCTGATCGAGCAAGCAAGCAAGCACCCGTGCCGAGTATTTTACATATCGAAGGTGCGTCTGTCAAGAGGTGTTTGAGTTTGACTCGGAATCGGAATCGGATCCGCTATGTACGAGAACGAGAATGAGAACGAGAACGAGAACGATCGGTGTTAGGGGATGAGCACGTAATGGGAGCCTGGCACATGTTTTTCGGAATTTACAATGCAGGCATCTTTTTTTTTTTCTTTTTTTTTGAGAAGCCGCGGCGTACGAAACGGAAACGGATACGTGATTGATCCCGGGGGGTGGTCGCGATACATAAGTAAGTATGATTTGGCAGTGTCTGTGGGTTGTAGATGTATTGATAAAAGCGATGAAAGAAACAAACCCACACCCAGTATGGTATCCCCAACCCCCAAGATACTGTGCATTCAGGAGGAGATACCTTTCGTACCACCTCCGGTAAGCTATTGTCTTAGCCTCGGTTCATTGTATCTTCTTGATTGATTGTTGAATGTTTAACGTGTAACTTTGTACAAGGACGGTGGCCCCAGAGAACTCGGTTCGCTCGCTGCGGACGGTGGGTTTGTTGTCGATGATTAATTCAACAACTTGGTTTTTCGGTAAGTGTCATTCATGTCGATTCCTCTCCTTCACGGTGGCCAATACTTAACATTCTGTCTCTAATTGATGTTGTAGGTCATACATACACCAAGTGTTCTTGCCGGCTCCGCAGTTTATTTATTCTTAGAGCGCCGGAAAACAAGCGAGGACTCATGGACTCATGTGTACCTGTTTGACCTTCGACGTTAAACCACTGATGGGTTCAAGTTTGGAGAATCACAAAGTCTCGTGCATTCACAAGTGGGCTCGGTAATTCTCCGTGCTTGTCATTGGCGCGCAGCTCAGTTGGCATGCATGCATGGTATGTTATGATATGTTATGTATCCTTGCAGACACTCGGTCTTGGCTGGATACTTAGCTACTTATATCATCAATGTGTCCACTCGAAATCCCGAGACTCGCATTTCCATTTCCCCTTCCTCGCGATCGAATGGGACGGACCGCGATTTGTGCCCCCGATATTGGTCCATCAAATCTATCATTTGAATTCGCAACCACACCGAGGCCAGTCAAAGTCATTCAAGGCAGAGGACAGAAACGACGCTTTTTTTCTCATTTCAGGGTTTGTTAGGGTTACTTACGCATGTATATGTATAGCTACCGGCGTTCTTGAATAAAAGACTTTTTTCGGCTTGTAAAACTTTCAACTCCAACGCGGCAACCAGGAGCATTTCCGACATAGTGTGGTGCAATAAACGGTGTATGTGTGGTACCTCCGGTGCGCAAACGACGACGCATGAGGCGACCTGGCGTGTCGCAGTCCTGGTCCAGTGCTCGCATTCTGGTTTTGATTCGGAGTGCGTAACCAGGGATCGATCTTCCGAGCGAAACTCGAAATACAGGCCTTAGGCCTCTGGTTTTCGCCTCAGCTTTCATGTTTGGTGTTCATCCTGCATGTTGGAGGTGTGTCGTGACCCTGGTACACCGGCGGGGTGCGCAAGGGGGTGCGGAACCACCTAAACTCCAACTCCAACTCCAAGAAACAAGAAACACGAAGATTGATTAGTAGCCATCGAGCTAATAGTTTTAAGGCCCATAGTACCAAGATCGACTCCAAAAGCAGGGTCTATGTGCGTACCTGCCATTGCAAAGGTGCGACAGGGATGAAGGGGAATGAGCAGGAAAGAGACAAATTGAGAACATTCATATCAAAACCAGGTGGAACTGCGGGCGACATGATAGTCTCGACTTTGACCATCAAGACTGTTCCCGATCAACATTCCTTCTCTAGGTAGCAAAAATCCGTCAGTATAACGAATCTCATTACTTGACGAAGAAATCTTACGGTTCTGTTTCGGGTCAAAGTCTGTCAAGAATTTTGAGAGCACGGAATCAAAAGGTGAGCGATCCGGAGTCTCAAACGTCAATTTACAAGCATCCGTATGAGAAGTGCTAGTAATGACGCTGCACCATCAGAAAATGACCGGCTGGGTACAACGATGTATTATCAAGATCCTTTGTCTTCCTCACCCCTCATTCCTTGAGTTCGGTGTTCTGCAAGCTTTACAGCAGTCCACAACCATCTCAGTCATTGTCAACGGCTGAATATTCTTCACGTGGTTTCTCACTTTATTTTCTTCACTATGATCACTTCAACTTTATTTGTCAGGGGGCCTCTTGATCTAGAACCACCATGTGGTTACTAAACAAACAAATAAAGCGGCGGCTAACGCTGACCTGCTACTCCCCAACGGGAGTCTCACCGAAAGGTGAAGGGAACATCGAAAGATGTGATCAATGCCCCCCCTCGAACCATCTCATAGTGCCAGAGAGCACACGGCGTCGTCTCTCTCGAGGGTACCCCCCTAGGAAATTCTTGCAGTGGATACGTGGCATCGGGCTACGTACGCCTAGAACCATAGGGCGTTAGGAATATTCAAGTACCCTCAGGGAGGTGAGGTCCATTATATTAAATGTTGACCTCGGAAAAGTCAATGAACGACAACGCAGCTATGAGGGAGCGGCTATCTCTGAGTAGCCGCCCCACCCTGGGTGAGCCCAGGAAGGGCGACACGTGGAGCGTCCACAGACTGACACCGAAAATGAGGCGCAAACGTGGACGAGGCTATATTGAATGAGAACCGCAGCGCAGACCCCCAATAGTAGCACCATAAAGCCCACTCTCTACCAAATGCTGTACGAGTCTACCCCAATGGCGGAGCACCATGCCCCAGTCCACGGACCCTTACCCCTACCTGGCACCACCGATGAAACCGATAACCCTGCCTCGACGGGCCAAGTACAAGCGGAGCCCGTCATAGAGCCAACCAATCTCGTAGAGACGAACGCCAGGGGCCCAGAACTGTAAGCCAGATAGACGCTCCGTAAACTAAGACGTCACTAACTAAACAGCAGCCTCGCTGCACAGGAGGAGCACATCCTGCATGATGAGGACGTTCCAATGCACTTGGAGGCAGCGAACAACGACGAGAGCTCCCCCCCCAACCACCAACACGGCAATAAAATCAGGTTCACTTTCGAGAGCAAAGTCATAAAGGAGGTGGACAACACAAAACGCCCTCACCCGCAGAGCCCCGTGAAGGACAGGACTCCAAAAAGGCACACCTCGGCAGCGGACCCCCCCTTCGAAACTCCCAAGAGGTACTACCCCCAACCTGTGTTACAGCGCCAATCATCCCCAACTCCCCCGCCCAGTACCCAGCGCCCTCCGGTGTCTTGCAACGAGGATCGGGAACCCATGGACGTATTTACGAGCAAGAAGAAGTACTCCTTCAGTCAAAGCTTCACGCAGAGGCAGAATAGGTTCAGCACATCCTTAGACGGAAGCAGGGAGACAACGGCAGGATGTATGCATCTCCAGGGGAAAACTCAAATGGCGACCGAACAACTAGACCTAGGAAACGTCATGGCTGTAGATGGCGAGACTCTGGAACTTAGCGCAACAGCAGTGGCGGACTCAGCCTGGGACGATATACTTGCAGAAACACCACTCAGCCCCCTCAAGAGCACCGCTTGGAATGGAGGAGGGCGAGTACAAAGTGAACAACATAGGATAAGTTCCCCAACTCCCTCCATCATGAGCATACCCTTCTCCCGCATGCAGACTGCATCACCCGCACAAAGAGCAGGAAGGAACAATAGAGTCGAAAATAGCGCGATAAATGGCATCTTCATAGGGGACAAGACCGACAACCACGTAACGACGAACTCTACAGGCCTCCGGCGCACCGCGACCCCAAATGGAGGGTGGCCCCTGATTCACCTTGACACGAGCCCACTTGAAAACGTAGCGGACTCCCATCTAACAGCCTGGAGCAAAGCAGCCCCGACAAAGTTATGGGCGAGACATTTCAGAGGAAAATATGAGCAAAATAGCATGGCAATTGTCGACAAAACTAGGGCACTAATTAAAGGGCTAATTGAGGTAGAGAGCGATGCAGTACTCGGTGTATCCTTCCCTCTGCAAAAGGTCGCAATGAATATGGACCGTTTTCCTGCCCCGTACCACATGCTAGTATCTGGGCTATCGGAATTACAGGCACGTCACCTCGTCGACCTCGGGGTCATCTCCACGACGGAGGCGACGATCATCTTCAAAACCTATGAAGACCAACTCCCCACCTTCATGATGACAATCTATGGGCTAACCTTTGTTAACTCGGAGGAATCCCCACAGCTTGTCAAGGACCTTATATGCGAATGCTTTGCATCCTCCCCAGAGATTAACAAACTCATGAACGAAATCGCCCCCGGCATCAGAGAGAGAGCTCTAGACGAAATATCTGGCAACATTGTCGTGAAGTTTATCGAGGTAAAGAGACCTGCAGCCAGCGGAGGTGACTTCAGGGGATGGAATGTCTACCTCCCCTACTCAGGCTTATCGGACGAAGACCATATCAGGCTCTTAAAACTTATGAGGGCGTGTACTTTTCCCTCAGCAACATCAGGTTTTGGTGTCCCTCTAAAAGGAAACGATTCTCTCTCATGCACGAACTGCAAGTCTATTGATCACGACACATTGAACTGCCCCTTCCCAGACCTCCCAGGATGGCTCGGCTATAAGCCCCCCCCAAACCAAACCGAAACAAACCAACTCAGTCTGTACAAAGATGGAGCCGCTCGCCAAGGCTACGGCAGCTACGGGAGAGGTCGAGGAAGGGGAAGGGGTGGAGGTAGTAGAGGAGGCAGATGGAATGCTGGGCGAGGAGGCCGAGGGCAATGGTATTAGAACTCCTCTGTCCGAATCCATAGTTGAATGTGCGAAAAGTGTCTGCGTAAAATAAAACCCATCATCTGTCATCTCCTTTGAATAAACCAATAACAGGATCTGAAATTTAAAAAATAAAAAAAAAAAAAAAAAAAAAAAAAAAAAAAAAAAAAAAAAAAAAATAATAGAGAGCATGCTCACAAGCTGGTGTGGAGGACGACTAGTCCTGGAAGAACGACGGAATTTGAGCTGTCTAAGCCAGACTTAATTTGGGTGAGACGGCGGAATGAGTAAAACTGTGCGCTACCAGGCTTCAGTACGTGGGAGTACCAGCCTGGATGTGACTACAATATGGTGACCGACTGAAATATATTGGCCGTTTACGGTACATGTAGGTCTAGTAGCCTAGTCGAAAGACACAAAACGGCAGTCTATAAAAATTAGAGGAAGGTGCCGTGCAGCAGTCCTGCTTAAGCGGATGGACACCCAGTCATAACACCCACTGAAACACTGGGCAAGCCCTGAAGCAACGTCCCCCCTGAGCCCTTGGGAAATGGGCTCACCCCGAGATAGCGCGGTTGGCTACTCGGTAAGTCTTATCAACCACTACTCAAACACGTTACAATACCTATTGGATGACAAATACCGGTCTTGGTCTAAGCCTCACTCCTTCTGGGGGGTCCACTGAGACGACCACCGCTCGAACCCCTTTAACCAGTAGGAGTGAACACGGAGGTGGGCGAAACGCACTAGTGGCGGACCCAATGGATGGGGCAGGGGACTCCCATGGCAATACAGAGATCGATGAACTGTCTAGGGAGACTCAAGACAGCCCTATGAGAAGTAATCCAAGGGAACCCGCTAATTTTAGTAGGATGTGCCAAGGCGGAAGCCAAGGTAGATCCCAACAAAACGAGGATATGGTAAGACAGAGCACCACCAACATCAGGAGCAGAGGAAATGGCTGCCCTAATAGACTATCGACGAAGAACACAAAAGCAGCCCTACGAATTGCAACGCTCAACCTAAGAGGGTATCGAAGTACGGGTACCCCAAGATCTGAGACCAAATGGCACCATGTCAACCAAGTAATGAGGGACAAAAAGATTGGAATACTCCTAGTACAGGAAACTCACATGGATAACGACAGAAAATGCGAAATAGAAGAGCTCTTTGGAAAGAGATTAAAAATCTTCCACTCCGCGGACCCCTCAAATCCTACTGGAAAGGCCGGAGTAGCTGTCGTGCTGAACAAAGAACTGATGAATACACAAGGTGCAGAAATGGAAGAAATAGTACAAGGGAGAGCAATTAAAATAACAACAAACTGGCACAGAGAGGAAACGATCAGCGTCCTTAATGTATATGCTCCGAATGTCTCCAGCAATGATGGTGAAGAGAACAGAAGATTCTGGTGCACTATTAACGAGTTTTGCCAGGAGACACATGAGAATAATATCGATATCTTGGCCGGCGACTTTAACATAACGGAGTGTGCCCTAGACAGAACCCCAATGAGGGATGACCCAGCTGAAGCTGTGGAAGCCCTGGATACCCTGAAACAGACCCTACGCCTAAAAGACGGATGGAGAGACGTGTTTCCCTCTAAACGTGCCTTTACATTTTGCCAAGATGCAACTCGGTCAATGTCAAGACTAGACAGAATATACATGACTGACCAAGTATCGAACTTTGCAAGAGACTGGATGATATCACCATCAGGTATCCAAGGAACAGACCACCTCCTTGTATCTGTGCAAATATCTCACTCGAGTGCCCCGCATGTTGGGCAGGGTAGATGGACACTAAGAAGCCACATTATTAAAGACAAGAAATTCAGAACCTTGGTAGTAAAAGAAGGTGAGAAAGCTCTAGAAAGAATAAAAAACATCGCCCAAAGCGGTCAGGGATCAAGTGCTCAGCAGATTTTCCAAGAATGGAAAGAACACATCCTGCTAAAAGCAAAAGAAAGAGACAAGGAGATGTTACTGAAAATTGAGTCAGCAAAGAGGATGATTGAGAAAGAGCTGGATAAGGTGCAAAATGATAACTCCTGTGACGAGAGGACAAGACAGGAAAAGATATCCTCAATGTTGAAGAAACTGGAACAAATAGAAGGAAAACTTCACCAGAATAAGAGAGAGAAAATAATGATCAAGAACAGAGTAGAAGGAGAGACAATGTGTAGGTACTGGACAACCACCGGGAAACAAGTAGCTCCGAGGGATTTAATATACGCGTTAAAAAATGCAACCCCACAGAATGGAGTGGCAACGTACGAAAGTAACTTGCAAAAGATGGCGGAGATTGCGAAAGTGTATCACGACACACTGCAGCGCCAAACCAGAGACGTCCTGGAAGCACTTCGGGAAGAAAAAACAGTAAAAGTACTAGGAGCAATTAAATCCCGAACGACCGAGGCACAGAGTGAAGATTTAGCAAAACTAATGTCAAAAGAAGAGTTAATAGAAGCCTTAAAACATTCTAAGAACATATCGGCACCAGGAATGGATGGAATTCCATATGAATTCTGGAAGTCCTTCCATGACCAACATATGAACACAGCCAGGTTGAATGGGGGAGAGGAAAACCAACGACATTCCTTTGATATCCTAGATATGTTGACAAGAGTGTTCAACGAAATACAGTCACAAGGAGTTGCAAACCAGTCATCCTTCGCAGAGGGATGGATGTGCCCACTCTATAAAAAACATGAAAAGACCGATATAGCCAACTATAGACCCATCACATGCCTTAACACTGATTACAAACTGTTTACCAAAATCCTGGCGACACGACTAGCGAATGTGATTACAGACTTAATCCACCCAAGCCAGGCCGGTTTCATCCCAGGACAAAGCATCATTGACCAGACCAAACTGATCAGGATGATGATCAGCTATGCAGAAGCGACAGAACAAAACGGAGTTATAATCGCACTGGACCAGGAAAAAGCATACGATAAAATAGACCATGAGTATCTTTGGCGAACCCTGGATCGTTTTGGGATTCCCCAAGCCTTCATTGAAACGGTCAAATCCCTGTATAGTGCTGCGGAGTCCCGCGTCATGGTAAATGGATTTCTAAGCTCACCATGGAAAGTAACACGAGGAGTGAGACAAGGGGATCCGTTGTCCTGCCTCCTCTTCGATCTAGCAATAGAACCGCTAGCAGCATCTCTAAGAGAATCAGACCTAAAAGGATACTCAATCCCAGGGTATCATGAAAAATTGATTGCTAGTCTTTTCGCCGACGATACCACAACCTTCCTCTCTGAGGATGACAATCCTGAAATGCTGAACGAAACCCTTGATGACTGGTGTATCGCGTCTAGAGCGAACTTCAATGTTGCTAAGACTGAAATGATCCCCATAGGCAATCCGGATTTTAGGGAGACCTTCCTGAGAGAACGTAGGCTGAACCCCGACAGCCCGCGAATACCGGACAATATTCACATAGTAGAAGAGGGTTCTTCCACCAGGATCCTAGGAGCTTGGTTTGGAAATGGAGCAGACATTGGTGCACCATCGCCTAGTACTATAGAAAAAATTGATAAATGTCTGAGAAACTGGGAAAAGAGCCACCCCACGCTCGAAGGGAGGAGACTGATAGCCCAA
>QLOM01011664.1:0-13939 GCA_003313785.1 Termitomyces sp. MG148
AGAAGAGGAGATCCAGGGCCCGCGTGAGGGTGCGCAGCGCGTTGGTGATGAGTGTTGTGAGGAAGGTGCCTGGGGGGGACCCGGATCCCGCTGACGAGGGGTGTGGCGCCGGGGAGGGAGACTTGTGTGAGTGCATTGGGACGTTGGCTGTATAGGACGGTGTCTCCGCGGGGTCGGGATGGTGTTCCTGCAGCGACTGGTCGGGTGTTGTAGAGCTGTTGGCGTCAGGATCGCTCTCGGTGAAATTCTGTAAGGGCATAATCAGCTTCGTATTCAGCAAAAATGGAATTTGACACCTACGACGGCGAGGGACTCGGCGATTTCGGGTAGTGCTGATGGAGGGGGGGAGGAGATTTCGGACGGTTCGAGCGCTCGACTGTCAATCTAGACGCGCGGCGATGTTAGTGGTGAAGGGAGAGAGAAAGAGAGCTCCTGGTACTTACAGACGAAGATCTAGAACTGGAACTGGCGTGCTCCCCAGCGTCAGACCGCGACATGCGAGCCGGGTCCTCAGCCAGGCGTCGTGCCGTCTCCCAGTCGTACGTAGCATGCTCGACGGGGCGGCCGTGCAATATCTGCTCGTAGAGGTCAAGGAAGCTCTGCGAGTGCATCCTCTGTTTTGTCCTCACAGCCGTAAACGCGTCTCGCCAGTAGCGCAGCATCCGTTCGACAGGCTCGACGAGGACTCGATTGAATTCGCGCTCCTGGGCCTGTAGCTTCGCGGTCCAGGAATCGTGCTCGTCCGCGAGGAACGCGGTGAAGATGCTCTGGTAGTGTTGTCGCTTCTGTGAGAACTCGTCCTCCCAGAATCGGAGGCGGTGGATGCGGTGGGTGTCGTCGATGTGTAGTAGCCTGTGTCGCAGAGAGGCGTTGAAATTGGATTTCCTCCTGTGTTCCTCGAAAAGATTGTCGAAGTGAAGTGTCGATTGATATATGGCCTCTTTGATGCTGTTCGTCGCGTCTGCCCATCGCTGTTCTGCGGCGTCCACCTCGGCAAGGAATATCCTCTCGCGCTGTTCTTCGTCCTCCGTTACGTTTCCTGGAGACTGTTCCTCGATTTGCAGGGTCCCTTCATGTCGCTGTGCGCCCTGTGCATGCTTTTAGTAACTTTATCTCGGACTGAAAGCGATGGATGCTCACAAGCCGGTGTGCCTGCGCTGCTGTGGTTTCTTCTCCCTCGTCTGTCTTGATTTCTTGTTCCCCGGTCTCGACACTGGGCTCGGCACCTGCCTGTACGTCCTCGTGCTCTGAGCGTGCATCTTCAAGCTCTGTTTGCACAGCCTCTGTTTCATTGTGCTCCGAGGTGGTGTTGTCGTCGTCATTTTCTTCTTCATCATCATCTTCGATGACCACTTTAAACGCCTCGCTATCTGTGTCGTATCGAGTTGGCGCGTACATTGTCGCGTCGTCGATAATGATGTGCCGCGGAAACCCGTTTTGGGGCGCATCTTGACCCATCTTCATGGCATCGACGATGTCAGTTAAAGCGTCTGACGAATGTCGGGACTTACATTATGATGAGCGAACTCAAGCTTCCTAGCACGATCGAAGTGCGCTACGAGGTACCTCCGGCTGAGTTCCTCCAGTTCCTGCCTGGCGCCCTCTTGCGCTTCGCGAAACAGGGCACCCCACTTTCTCCACGACCGGCGCTCCGCTTTGAACGCCTGCTTTCGGGTCTGCGATAACGATCGCATGTCCTGCGTCCATGTCTGCATGTCCGCCGCAAACCTCGTGTCCCACTGCGCCTCGGCGGCTGCTATCAGCGAGGGGTGCCGCTGTGCGGTGGCGTCGTCGAAGATGCGCTGGCGTGCGGCTCGCGCGATGCGGAAGTCGTGCATGCGCCGTTGTTCGTTTTCGTTGAAGGCGTGGGAGAGCTCGTCGTGTAGTTCTTGGGCGCGCTGTGCGTGGTGGGATACGCATGTTTGTAGGGCGCCGATGGTTGTGTCGACCTGTGTGTGGTAGCGGGTGAATATGGATCGGAAACTTGCTTCGTGGGCTCTGCGCGGTGTCCGGCCGTCGTTTTCGCGGGATCGGGAATATGCAAGGATTGGTTTATTAGACCATTTGGAGTAGAGTATTGCGCTTGCGAAGGTTGCGGTCAGTAGTAATGTCGATCTGGAGTTTTCGTTAGATGCGATGATTCTGAAGGCATTGGCACTAACTTTTGCATTGTTTTACTCGGAAAGACCCCGAGGATCACTGGAGGTCCGTGGTTTTATACCGTCGTGGAATAATAAAAGACCAGCTCGTTGTGAAGACAAGATTGTGTGATCGGACAAGAATCGCCATCTATGCTCGTTCAATACAAGGCGCGACTATTATTGTTCTTCAAGGGATTGCTCGAGTGCGAAGAAAAACAAACTACATAGTTCCTCAAGGTTGCTAGGGTCCGATGAGGAATCGATAAGTATGTACAACAGGATGGACCCACAAATGAAATTTGTGTGTGTGGCGAAAAACAAAAACGCCCCCTTGAGTCGATAGTTTGTTTTTGTCCGCAGTTCAATGGTACCCAGCTACATTGGAGTTTTAGGATTCACGTATCGTACGTGTCTAATATTCAATGGTTTTTATTCGGGACAGCACCTCAGTGCAGGTCATTCAAAGCCCGGGAGTTTCGAGCCCAATTTCCTCAGAATATGGAAGAGAAAAGGTCTTTACTAGGTCAAGTTCTTGACATGAATAAGAAAGATTAAATTGGCCAATATTTGAGGCCTGTTTCTGTGTTGACCCGTCTATTTGACCGCTGTTGACCTGGTTATGATCGAACTCGAGGTTGCGCCGCTTTCTCATACTCTTTCTCCTATTCTTATTTGTTTTCTTGTCGACAAGTACAAGCGTTGGCTGAATCAGACTACTTACTTTGATTTGTTCAATGGTTTCATCTTTATCTGAATTTTCAGTCACCCGACTATCTCTTCGCTCAGCAAACTCACGCTCTCGTCTGTCTTTTCTGAACGCCTTGTCTGGTAGCCTGTCCTGGGCACTCGGAACGCGTGAAAAGTATATATCATGAGTAATAACGTCTCCGGAGGCTGCTTACCAGTGGAAAGGCGGGGAAGGACCTATAGAGTCAATAAATATGCCCTTGAGTGAGAGATCATAAAGAAAGATGTTTATCAGATGCATCTATTTCTTCGGGGGGGTTTCGCTGACCCAAATGCTTTGGATCTTGTCTGCCTTTGACGATCATTCCCAAATTGCTTCTTCTCTCCTCATCCTCTTCATCGGTGTCCTAGTGTATCGGGGGTTCTTCACAAACTCAAATACACCTGTATTCTTCGAGTAGGCATGATAAGTGAATTTTTATTTTCCTACAGATAAAGAGAGGAGTCACGATGTGATAATTCTCCATACTTTACGTATCCTGAACTTTTGAACTTCTCTGCATAGATCTTGTGACTTTCGTTGACAGGTACTGGAACAAACCTTCTCACGTTCCCCTAGTTCCTCAGTATGTAAAACCTCCTTGAATACATTTTTTCAAGATCAAACTTGCTTCTGAAGTATCTCATCAAGAAAATTCGCCAGTTCCTTCAAGGCAAGATTCCCGGTTCTTGAAATTCACATTAAAGGCATGATGACGGATGGCTCGAGCGATTGTGAAATGTTGCGTAGATTTTGCAAAAGCAGACAGTCGTGTGACATGAATGAATGGATGAAATAAATTAGACCGCCGACAAGTAATGAGCTAAAGGGCGGGGTAGGGATCATGTGCCCTTAGGCCATTGTAGTATTTTGGTTTATGTGGATGTCTCGTGGGTATGTGAAGTTCGAAATATAGTTTCCCTCGCAGATGTTCGTGTGGCATATATGTAGCGCGTGTTCACGTCGAAGTTTTGTCCCAGGGGTTTGTGAGTAAGTCAGTAATATAGTTTTCCTCGTATGCCAGGAACAAGTGTGTGAAGACAATGACTAACCGGTCTAACGTGACTCCGATTCCCAGACGCGATCGGTCAACTTTCCTCATCTTTTCCATGGCTCCTCAACTCAGTGCGCCCTTTGGAACGTGGTCGTCACCGATAACCGCTGAGGTTATCAAGAAGGGTGTCAGTGATTGCGCTCATTCGATCTTTCAGATCTATCAACAGAGTCTGATTTCCTAGGCTCTTCCTCTTAGTGCACTTCTCGTCGATCCCATTACTTCCAAACTCTATCACCTCGAGGCGAGACCGTCTGAAGGCGGTCGTGTTACCGTCATTGATACTGAGAAGGATATCGATCTCACTCCCAGCAAGGATTGGAATGTGCGGACGGGTGTTCATGAATATGGAGGCGGCGCTGCTATCGTCTACAGTGGAATCCTATACTTCTCGAACTTGACAGATGGACGAGTGTATCGTTCGAAAGAAGGGGTCAATCCTGAAGCTGTCACTCCGGGTAATTTGCTGCGTCTCTCACTCTGTGATTTCTGTTATTGACCATTTAGCGAAACAGAGAGCAAAGTCCATCGTTTTGCCGATTTCGATGTCCATCCTATCCACACACATCTTCTTGTCTCAATCCTAGAAGATCACACTATCGATGAACCGTCTGCTGTCGTCAATACCCTCTGCATCATCAACACAACTACCAAGACCATCCATCCTCTCATTTCAGGCGCAGATTTCTACGCCTCGCCGAAGTTCTCTCCAAACGGTACACACCTTGCCTGGCAACAGTGGTCCCATCCGGACATGCCATGGGAAGGATCGCACATTTATGTTGTGGATGTCTTCGTTGATTCCGACAGGGTATCTCTGAAGAACCTTGTTCACGTTGCAGGCAAGGCACTGAAGGTCAGCGCTACGTGCCCTTCATGGGCAAACAACGAGACCCTCGTGTTCACCTCAGACGAGTCTGGGTTTATTAACCCATGGAAGTATCAGAACGGCACATCTACTGCGTTGTTTCCAGAGCCTGTCGGTTATGAATTTGGATCACCTGGGTGGCTGTTACAGACGCACCCCTATGCAATACTTGACGAGAAAGGCACACTTGCTTTGTTCATCACTACAAAGGATGGTCGGAATGGTTTGGACATAGTTGATCTCACAGGAGGATTGCGGCCACGGACAATCGACACCCCATTTGTCCTCATAGAAAATATTTCGTCTTTGTCTCGGAGGGCACGCGAGGTCGTCTTCTCTGGCGGGAAAGTCGATGAAGGGTTGAGTGTCGTCAAGATCACTTTGGACGCTTCTGGTGCGAGTTTTGTCGCACTCAAACCCGCTGCCGTTCCCGAATTCTCCAACGATTTTGTTTCCATCCCTGAGCCTATGTCGCTCAAAACACTTGACGGAGAGCTTGTCTATGTCGTTTTTTACCCGCCCAAAAACCCCCATTATCTGGGCTCAAGTGTTCCAGGGGAACGTCCACCGTGTATCGTGTTGGCCCATGGAGGCCCAACTGCCATCACTATGCAAAACTTAAGCTGGACGACCCAGTATTTTACCTCACGTGGATGGGCATGGTGTGTGCAACTTTCCGTGGACTTGTGCCCCCTTGCTAACTTGGTTCATATTGGAGGCTTTCTGTGAACTATGGCGGATCCTCAGGGTACGGGCGTGAGTATACGTGCCGCCTCGACGGTAATTGGGGCATCGTCGACTCAAACGATTGTATACAGGCGGCACGGATCATTTCGAACGCATTGTACAATCTCGTTGATCCCAAGCGCCTCGTCATCCGTGGATCCTCTGCAGGAGGGTATACAGTACTCAGTGCACTGGCGAACGCACCAGATGTAACAACCTTCGCTGCTGGCACGTCCTCATTTGGCATTTCTGATCTTTTCCCGTTGGAGGCGCACACTCACAAATTTGAGTCACGGCAGCTTGAGAAATTGCTTGGTGGCACGTCGGCACAGGTTCCGGAGGTGTACAGAGAGAGATCACCCATTAACCATGCCGATAGGATTGTTGCACCACTTCTGGTCAGGCAAACGAGTCAACTACATTTCTGTCACTCACACGCATTTTAGATACTGCAAGGAAACATAGATAAAGTGGTACCAAAGGAACAGGCGGACCTCATATATGAGAAAGTGAAATCAAAAGGTGGTGATATCGAGTATAAGCTGTACTCCGGGGAAGGTCATGGCTGGCGAAAGGCAGAGACAATCGTGGATGCCTTGGAGAGGGAACTTGGATTCTACGAACGTGTCCTTGGATTGAGAAGCTGATCTATTTCAGTGTCACATTATGAATATTGTCCCTCAGATGTTCTGAACTCTTGTTGACTGATAGTTGATACTATGGAAAATTTAAGCAGATAGGAAGATATATATACATGATGTCAGAGTTCGTGTGCAACCGCTGCCCTCAAAACCTCTTCAACACTACTCACACCATCCTAAGAACAAAACATTATGATGAGATGTTACATAACGAGGCGGCGTGGTAAACGTACCGCTGTAAACTCACCATGTACGTAAGTCTGGTGAGTCTCCACCGTAGAAATTACCTGCTCCCCCGAACCCAGCGGTGCCACCTCCTGTGCAACCGCAGTCCATCCTGCAGCAACAGCAACTTCCTCACCCACCGGAAGCATTTCCGTTTCGAGTTGTGCCTCCGTTTGTTGTTGTATCGTGTTTTCGAGAACTGAAGCTCATGAGCAATTGAGTGCGGATCGTGGAAGAAAAGGATGTACCGGCAGGCCTACTGTCGTCTAGAAACAAGTATTTAGATATGAAAAACAACCTAGAAGGCAGAAAAGACAAAAGCTCACTTTCGACAGTTTCATTCGGAACCTGCTCGTCTTCCAGAGGATCCGTATGGCTTATATCGTCAGATGGAAATTCATTTTCTATAAAAAGAACGAGTATTAGTACAGAGGCGACGATGGAAAAGGTAACGTTGACCTTTGTTGGAGCTGGCAAGAGAAGATTCGACTTGTGGGTCTGGAATCAAACCGCAACTCTCATGGTCCATGTCCACGTCGCCCTCAGCATCCTCATCTCCACCTTCATCATCGTCATACTCCTCTGCCTTTCTCTTCCCTTTCAAAGAGTTTGAACGTGGGGTCAACAAAACACCATCAAAAATCTCGCGCCGCGTCGAAGAGGGAGGTGCAGCTGCCTTCGTCTTGGACACGGCTTTGGTCTGGCCCTTGGATAATCGTCTGGGTCGAGATTTCTTGCTGGTAGCTGCGACGGCTTTGGCGGACTGGCGTGAGAGTCGTGTCGCAGGACCTGAAATTCTCTTCTTCTTGTGTCGCGTGTCATAGTCTGAGACCACCAAGGCCCGTGTACGTTTGGTGGGCGAGGGTGTCTCGGGATGAGGGTCTGCAGTCTTATCTTCCTTTTTGGCCTCGGACATTTCTTTTTCGTATTCAAGAGATCTCTCCACTTGGGAAAAATTAGCTTGGGCGTAGGGCAATGATGTTTGACATACAGCCCGATTCTTGTACCATATTAAGCAGGTCCAGCATTATCTGCTTCGCCCAGATCCCGGAATAGCCCAAGTCAGTACAAACTGAGCGTAGAGTCCCCGCTTTTAATTTGTCCCATGGAAAATCAACCATGCTTGAGGGTGTCAAGAAGAAACAAGTGAGCCGAGCTCCGATCAGTCAAAAGGTATGAAGAGAACTTGGGTGCCGATGATGTAAATGCTTATGGTCGATCGGAGTCTGATTGCACCCACGTATCCTCGCTCAATGGCATTTGTCGATATCTCAGTTATGGACGTGATGTACAGAACGTATTGTTCGCGAGGAACAATATACTTGTACGAGATACAGAATGAGGAACCACTGGTTTCGCAGCCAGAATTGAATATTGAGGCTAAACATGTTTAGTCCTCTTGTCAGCAGCCTCCCATTTCGACACCCCATTTGACAATGATTACCAAGTAGAGGAGATCCTTGAAGGAACATGCCTTGAATCCCATGTAGACGGTGATGGGCTAGATGTGGAGAAAAATACATAAATAAACACTTTCTATGACCCTCCTGCGTCACGTTCTCTCCTAACGAAGCCAGTAAGGTTGTTCTTGAATTCGATCAATGTTCCCAGCTCACGGTGGGATAGAAGAGATAGGACGGTTTTCCGTTTTAGGTAATTTTTGTCCACCCGGCTTTGTAGATTGCCGTCTATTCCTTTAAATTCCTCTTTGAATTCTTCGTACGACCACTCATCTTTCCATTGTAAGCGTCGGGTTTGTGTGTGGGTAGGAACATCGTCATGAGTACATTTCTCCAGGTTGTTTGACTGCACGATATATGAAAGCTTAAATAAATTTCAGGGACGTATGTATGTAGGCGCTGGACTCATCAGTCACATTGTGATCGAACGCAATGTCACATTGCACGTGATTTTAATAACGGACGCGTAAAAAAATTATACATAAATTGGTTGGTCAAAAAATCGACCCCATCACTCGCCTCATAATGGTTGCTCTCGTTCAACGCCCTGCTCCAACCTTCAGCGCAAAAGTCGTCAATGACGGTCTCATCACTGACATTTCATTGACTGATTACCGGGGCCAATGGTTTGTTAACAAGCATGTTCGTGACATAAGGCTGAAGCTTACTTGATGCCGTTGTGTAGGGTTGCTTTACTCTTTTATCCTATGTACGCTTTGTTTTCTACCTTTGGACCATTTCCAATGATTCACCAGGGATTTCACTTTTGTTTGTCCAACGTAAGCGATTTTTTGTCCTTGAGCTCTGTAGCCTACCTGACGTCTTCTTCCTTCCTCTTTTGCAGCGAGATTCTCGCGTTCAATGACGCTCTCCCTACATTCAAGGCACTCAACACTGCTGTCTTTGGTAAGATCTTCAATCTCTATTCATTGTTCAACAATTAACGCGTCAAAGGTGTCTCCACCGATTCGGAGTACTCTCACTTTGCTTGGGCTAATCAGCCCCGCAAGGAGGGCGGTCTCGGACCGGATTTGAAACTTCCTCTCATTGCCGATAGGAGCATGAATATTTCCCGTGATTACGGAGTCCTCCTTGAGGAAGAGGGTGTTTCTCTTCGTGGTTTATTCTTGGTCGACCCCAAGGGAATCCTCAGGCAAGTCAAAAATAAGGCGTTTTCAATCATATATATAATATATCATGACAGACAAATTACCATCAATGACCTCCCTGTCGGCCGTTCCGTTGACGAGACCATTCGTCTCATCAAGGCTTTCCAATTTACTGTACGTCTTGTCTGATCGGACTAAAATTGTGTTTTTGAACATTTCTTCTGTTACAAGGACGAACACGGCGAAGTTTGTCCTGCCAACTGGACTGAAGGTTCGAAGACTATGAAGCCTGATCCTAAGGGTTCTCTGGAGTACTTTGAAGCTGTCGCTGCCAATGGTGCCGCAGTCAATGGAAATGGAAGCGACAAGAAGCGTCCCCGGGTTGCTTAAATTTATTCCCCCCTTTCACTGCCATGTGGAATTTCCTAATTCTTCTTGACTTTTCAACTTTTGAGACTTGTACCTAGGCAATCTTGGACTAGATCTTGGAACCCATGCATTTTTATCACTATCCTTCGTTTGGTCGGAGAAGTTATAGATATTTTTTGCAGCGTAGATATGTCTTGCCCTAAACACAAGTAGAACTAATAGTAATTTCATCTGTAGATATCTTAATTTGAATGATTCGTATTATTCGTATTATCCAGCCGTGGCCATGAGTGTTATTGATCTATAAATTAAATGGGGTTGAGTAATTGATCAAACAACCTTAAAACTTCATGCAGTTATCAGAGCCTCGTCCACTCTACATGAACGGGTCATAGACTGATAACATGGGTTCTAATGGGACAGGTAGTCAAACTGGTTTGTTGCAAATTCTGATGTTTTGTTTGACTCTTGCATGATCTTTTTGTGTCTTGTGGCTGTACATATGATTGTCAGGTTCTGCTGACCTGAGGGCTCAGCAAGTCTGGGCAAGGCCTTACAAAGCGGACTCAGATGGGTACGGACACAAGCAGGGCCTATCAAGAGCTGGAGGAGTATGTTGGAGCGTGGGAGGTGCGCCGCGGCTGGGAGAAAGCTGGATGGAATGCAACAGGACATGCAGTGGGAGGCGTGAGCAGGAAGCGAGCACTGGGGCGAAATAGACTAAACGGGAAGGGTCTGGGACGATTGGTAAATATACGGACATGCTGGTGGTTGTTTTGAAGCTTCTTTCAAATGACAACCTATGCAAAGAGCTACATACTGAGGTTACACATCCAATGTTTCCTTGTAGGCTGATGCATGAACAGTATGAGCAATGCAGACAGTTTAAACCATCTATTATAGCAGCTGAACTTTTGGTGCAAAGGCCCAAGCCATCCCTTGTCAAAGACATGACTAGACTTTTCGGAGAGCCAAGGCACGAAAGCGACCTGAAAAAAGGGTCTATGTGATGAGTCAGCAATTGTGGCGAACGACAAATTTCTGCGTTTGCCACCATCCCGGGAGAGACTGCTGCATCACAGAGACCCAGATAAGAATCCTTTTTGAATTTGAACTACTCAGTTTTGCACTAAGAGCCTTATCGAGATGAACGTTCCCAGACAGAACCCCCATGAACAACTCTGCCCGGACTTTACGTCTGACACGTTCGCTGAAGCTAGAGCCACAATGCGTGGGGACAACGAAGCTTTGGACGATGCGGCAGCGGCGGCCATCCTGGCACACGCTTGGAACACAATGAACAGGGCGGAACGCGCAGCATGGGACGATCTTGTGAGGGAGCAGGAACATCACAAAGCACAGAGGGCATGCGACGAGGAAACAGAGAGGGAACGACTGGCAGAACTCAGGGCCCAGGAGGAGAGAGCAGAAGCGGGGGAGGAGATGCGGAAGAACAAACTCAAGTACCTCGACATCCCCATGCGGCCCCCTCCCACACTTCCGGTGGAGATCGCGTCTCGCTATGCGACGTCGAAGCTTCAGAAGGGACAATACGTAGAGCTGTGGTATTTTACCAACGCCGGGCTGAAACATGCAAGGGCTACTGATGCAACAGTGGATGAAGATGCGATGGTAGCCGTGGCGGGCAGGGACGGTAAGGTCAACCTGATCCCAGCGATAGCCGCAAAAGACTCCAAGTCTGTGGTCTCCGATCGTCTCTTGACTTGGGACGACTTCACGGTAGCGGTACGTAGGATCCTCTTTGCGATGGAGGCAGCCTCCTGGACCAAACAACGTATCACAATGCTCGCAACTTTCTGGGGCAGACTCCAGGCGCACCCGTTCCGGTCATCACCAGATCCGCTCGACACCGAGGCGCTCCTGCTCTACCAGGATGAACAACGGCGTGCCTGGCACCAGGCTATTGGTTCTCCTGCTGGAGCCTGGGATATCAGCATAATAGACAAGACGATCCTTGCGAGGACGAGGGACGAAGTCTATTGCAAGGATCGGAGACGCAAGGACAGGGAGAGGGACAGTCTGGTGAGTAGCCACCTCGCGGTCTAGTCCATAGCTGACCAGGTTGTCTGTCCTTCCCACACTTCATCCATCTCCCGGTTTTTTCCCGGACTTGCCACACCTGCCACACCTGCCACACCCCTCATGTCATCCACCTCGATGCTACAACATGCGACCAAACGTTGCGCTTGGGTTTCCCACATCGTCATCGTGACGCTTGCATCACGCGACTGCCACACCCTTTTTCTCAATGCTACGACATGCTTGCCACACCACGCAACTGAACTTTGCGATTTGGTCTGTCCTAATGCCTTGATTGCGACCTCCCGCACGCCGCTGCAACCACGCTCTCTCCTGATGTTTTCGCAACGTCATCATTGCAATTTCCTGGCCACATTGTGATTGTCATCGTCACAATATTGTTGCTTCGCCGTTATCACAACGCGCTCACAGCTCGAGAGGATCATGATCCTGGAAGCGAGGGAGGCTGCTCACAGTCGTGCCAAGCGCTCACGGAGCCCTTCAAGCCATCGCTCAGCCAAATACCAGCAGACCGGGAGAGGCTCAGGTTCACGGGACCGTCAACCACACCATGGAGGGGACTCCTACCGCCCAGGGTGCAACAGGTCCCCAAGGAGGAGCCAGTCCCCACGCAAAACACACAACAGGGGTTTTCGCAACGGCGCAGGGAAAACATTGGCCGCCTGCACCGTCTGCCTCGGCCGCGATCCCCACCACATCGTCGAGTGCAACAGAACAAGGACCTGGGACGATGCTCACCCCACAATTGCAGAGAGAGTCAACAGGTCGCTCATCATGCGCGACGGCAGAGGTGTCTGTGGCGACTGGCAACGCGAGCAAGGCTGTCAACAACCACACGACAAACAGCACTTTTGTTCAGGCTGTCGCTCTCGGGCCCACGGAGCTCAGACTTGCCCTCGTGCACAGAGACCTCTCTAACACGTGTCCCTACCCTCCTGATGCCTGGGAGGAGGAGCTCTCAAAGGCCGGGCTTCACCAGAAGTACCCACACCTACCAAGTGGCTTCCGCCGGGGTTTCATATTTGATTTTCCCCCAATATGGGCGACCCAGGCTCCGCCCAACGCAACTTCAACCATGGAATTTGCGGATGTTTTCCAGCATGCAGTTCAGGTGGAAATCGACAAGGGCAGGTATATTGGTCCGTGCTCCCGCAAGACCCTCGAGGAAGTTGTTGGCAGCTTCCAAACCTCACCAGTTTCCATTATCCCAAAGTCAGTCCCTGGCAAGTTTAGGCTTATCCAGGACATGTCATTCCCTAAAACACCCACGGCGACCCTACCGCACCCAGCTGTCAATACTTACACCAGTGCGGAACGCTTTCCATGCACCTGGGGCACTTTCAATGTGGTCTCACTCATTATTGCAAGGTTACCCCCTGGGTCACAAGCAGCAGTGCGTGACGTGGCCGAGGCCTACAGAACAATTCCTCTACACACGTCACAGTGGCCAGCAACAGTCGTCAGGACAGGTGAGGACTCATTCTGCTTGGACACCTTTTTGTGCTTTGGAGCGGCTCCATCTTCAGGAGGCTATGGTCAACCTGCAGATGCTGCGTTGGATATCATGTGGCACTATGGAATTGGCCCTGTCACAAGGTGGGTGGACGACCACCTGTTCTTCCGCCTTCGCACTGAGCACATTGCCGACTACAATGCGCAACGGAGAGCATGGAATGAGGACATTTCTAAGCGTGGACAACACCAGTCGGGTGGCAGGATATGGTACGGTGGACGTGAATTTGAGGATGGAACGATTGAGGAGTTTGACGAAGAATGCAGTGCGCCACTGCAAGCGCATCCAACGGTTGGTGAGGCCACCTTTGCTTATGGGATGGAGGACATTGACAGGATCTCTGCCTGCCTTGGCATTCCCTGGAAATTATCAAAAGACAGGCCTTTTGCCTCCAGGAATACTTACATTGGTCTCTTCTGGGACCTTGACAATAAAACAGTTGGCCTCGGAGAAGGCAAGGCAGATAAGTACTTGCGGTCCATTGAAGATTGGCTTGCTTCTCCTACCCATGTACTCAAAGATGTCCAGGGACTCTACGGCAAGCTCCTCCATGCTACTTTGGTCTATTCTGCTGGGAGAGCCTATCTCACAAAACTGGAAGGTATGCTCACCACAGGTGTTACACATCCACATGTTCCACACCACCCAACCAAGGGACTTGCACTTGACCTCGAATGGTGGCAGCTCACTCTCCGATCCAGGTTCAGGCGCCCAATACCAGGGCCTGTTGTCGTCGAGGACCTTGGGGCATTCTCAGATGCCAGCTCAGGAATTGGCATCAGTATTGTCATTGGTCGCCACTGGCATGCCTGGCGACTTACACCAGATTGGCAAACCCTTGGCGGGCAGCGCGACATACAGTGGGCTGAAGCCATTGGGTTTGAACTCCTTATACGAGCCATCTTACATGCGAATCGGGCAGGTACGCACTACAGACTCTATGGTGACAACCAGAGCGTCGTTGTAAGGGCGACCTCCAGAGGTTGCGGCTGAGTCACACAACTGGCAGAGGGAAATCCGAAGTGTATTAGAGACAGTACATATT
>QLOM01011665.1:0-16630 GCA_003313785.1 Termitomyces sp. MG148
GAGACGGGGTTTGAAGATCTTTGCCTGGGCAGCGAGGTTATCGTAGTCGATAAGGTTAGAGTCAGGGGTGATGGCATAGGGGAGAGACTGGAAGTATATCGAGGAAGCGGTCATCTTCTTCTTTGCGGTCTATTGGGACATGATAAGCCTTTAGAAAAGCTACGCGGAGGATGTTTGACGACGTACGTAGTAGCCATGAGTAAGATGGCCACCGTCGGGGAGGCCGAGACCCATGAGACGGTCGTTGGGCTGGATGAGGGCGGTGAGGGCGGCAAAGCTGCATATTATGTTATGGAGAGGTCAACATATGAAGCAGATGGACATACTTTGCGGTCTGTACATGACCGTTAGCGATCGTGAATTTTTCTGATAAATCGAAAAAATGACTCACGCTACCAGAGTAGGGCTGGACATTGACACCCCACTTTGCGGGGTCAAGATTGAACGCCTCGAGAGCACGCTTGCGGCAAAGAGTCTCGAGCTCATCGATGTACTCGTTGCCACCATAGTACCGGGCATTTGGGAGACCCTCTGAGTATTTGTTGGTTAGAATTGAACCATTTGCCTCCATGGTGGCTTGACTGGTGAGATTCTGGATGGATGTGAGATTCTAGTATGTGCGATTACGCGACAATGTACCTCGGAAGCGATAAGCTCGAGACCGGTGAACTGCCTCCATGTCTCTTTGTCGATGATGTTCTTGATTTCGGAGTCGATTTCGGCGAGAGGGGCGTACAAGACCTTGTTCTAATGGACATTGGGTCAACAATGATAGTATGGCATTGATAAGAATACTTGCATAGTCTGGGGTATTGGCTGTGGCCATTTTTCTTATGTTGTAGCGGGCAAGTGAAAGACTGGGAGAGATTCGTCGGATGAGGGGTCTTGCAAGGACTAATCGCAACATCGGAAGAAAAAGTTTGGCCGGCTAATACCGAACTGATCAAGATCGGCCGAATACACACATCTTATCTCAAAAAATTCAGACTGACTGCAGTACAAGTGTGAGCTATATTCTGTGCAATGCACATTACACTAGTTGATCAGATGCGATTGATTATTGAGGGGATGAACGAGGAGGACAGCGGGTACGGATTGATCCGTCAGAAGGAGCAAGGTCACATGATGCCGACGCGAGTCTTATTACAACTATGAACACACAGGTTGTCGTCCCAAAGCCACATCCTGTCCCCGTCCCAGAGACTTACCAGGAAAAGGCGACAAGAAAGTTCAAGGAGAACCCATGGGTGCCCCTCGGTGCGTTGTCTCACTTCCGCCTGCACCCTTTCTCATGCACAGTAGGCGCACTCGCAACCGTCGGCGCACTCGTCGTCGCCTCCGTCAAGATGCATCGTGGCCAGTCTCAATCGTTTAATAAATGGCTGCGTGTGCGTGTCGCAGCTCAAGGTCTTACTATTGCCGCTATCTGTGCCGGCACTTGGTCTATGAGATCCAAGGACGCTCCTGCCTCTTCCTTACCGTCCGCTGACGCTGACGCTGAAAGGAGGAGAGCAGAAAAGATGGCAAAGGAGAAGGGTGAGTTTGAGGAGAGGCTGAGGGGCGCTGAGCAGGCGCATCAGGCAGAAGTCGAGTTGCGAAACCAAGCGAATAGGGGCCCGGGGAGCGCAGGTGAAGCACAGGGCGGAGGATGGAACTCATGGCTGCCGTGGGCGTCAAGTTCGGAGACAGAGACGAAATCAAAATCCAAGTAACAATTTTTCAAGTCTTTTTACTGAGAAACAGTCAATATCATCATTTCCATTACAAATTCAAGTGTCACAGTCTCATGATGTGACGCGTGACGCGGTACCTCTTTATGGCCAAGCAGGTTCATCATCTCCTACTCCCAGAAATACTTGGTTTCTCTCCACAGTTACTTCTCGACGATATCATCAACATTGCAAACAATGCTGTTCAGGATGGCGTCAATGGCATGGAGGAGTTTCTCCAGAAATGGGTCGAGGCACGCGCCGAGCGGCAGACGGACGACTGGGATAGCACACAGGAGGTAGAGCAGGGCTTGGTTGCGTTCCAGACGTTGCTCGAGCATCACACCGACATCGCCTTTGACTTTTTCGAGGCGTGGTCTCTCAGGAATATCTTTGCTATCCCCCCGGATCTGCATATTGTGGTCCCACATCAGCAGAATCTCGATTTGACATGCCCGCCAGAGAGAGAGCAGGAGCTTCTGGATGAACTTGAGGAACTAAGGAAGCAGCTTGACAATGTGCGTACCATCTTGGGCTTCTATAGCTCTCAATGGATTGATACATACGATCAGGAACGGAGACTACAAAGGATGTATCGACACGCCCTCAAAGTATCTCAACGACAACGAAAGCGCGAAGAAGCAAACCTCGAACGACTGGCTCTTCTCCATTCGCCCTCCCTCGACATCTTGGGCGCCCTCCCAGCCAAGTTCATGTCGATGTTCAATGTTGTAGCTGGTCTACCGCCACTTGACGCATCAACTGTTACCTCATTGGCCCATGATCCAGGAAAACGCCAATGGGAAACAAGCGCGACGGGGTACAAGAATTGGGCGGTTGCACAGCTGCTTGGCAAGGCGGAGTCGGGCGAGACGGGCGGGAAGTCGGTGGTGGATATCTTGACAGAGCGCGCCCATGAGATCGGTCGAGCAGAGCAGTTGCGGATGGCCGTCGAGGCCTTAGGAGGAGTGAGAGAGGATCTAGATGCTGTCAAGTCGATGCGGGATTAAATGTTGCTTGGTTGATTCTTTGTATATATCATTTTTTTTCTTCTTGTACCAATGTAGTGTGTTGCTTAGCCTTCCATGGCAGCCTCAAGAGTCGATTCGTTCGTCTCGTTTGCAGGTATCTCGTTCTTCTTAGTCCGTTCGAGTCTCTTCATTCGCATCTTGGCCGATTTGGAGAGCTTGCGTATGGTCGGCGGCTGATAGCTGGATCAAGTTCGTCTTAGAAGAAGAACGCATCTATAAGGACATCAAACGCACGTTGCACCGTTTTCAGCAAGTTCAGGTAAGGCGTTCAGAGACAGTGTGACTTTCATAAATGGTGTCAGCTTCAACTTCACACTAGAGGTCACAGAATCAGGGTCTGCCATTGAAAAAAATAACAGGGACCTACTGATTACTGCCACTTAGAGCCCTCCGGATCTCTGCAGTTCTGTCCTCTTCCGCAGTCGTTTCAATATTCTCAAGACAGCCGATTTCATTGTATTGGTGCAGTCCTGCAAGTCGTGGAGAGCGTTTCGCCTCGAGGGATTTGATATATTCGCGTTTCACGATTTCAACCACGCTGAGAAGCCGCGGGACAGCGGTCGTGGCCTTGGATAGTTTGGGTGGGGCGCCGTCGGATTTTTGCCTGTGGGCATCCTCTGTCGGAACTTTTGGGGTTGCAGGGAGCGTGTGGAAGACTATTGGTCTATCTTCGTGTGTCTACCACAGAACGTCAAATTATTTGAACGCAATTAAAGAGTGAGATAACGAGCCTCGAGAAAGTTGAGTGCGAATGAGACCCAGTTTTTTATCTTTCCGTTGTCGGTTATCCTGATCAAGTGAGGGCCTGAGCTAGTCTGAGCCTCTGTCATTCTTACTGAGGGAGTTTGTAGGTATGGAGCAGGGATACGACGGTGGCAGTGCACTTTGTTCCCTTCACGCGTCGTCGAGCGACTCTTGTTGCGCGGTGCTAGATGGCAACCGATGCTCTTCGCGCGCAGGTAGCGTCTAAATGGCAAGATGCTTTCGCCCGTTTGAATCATGGCGAACCTGGCATCTCTGGGCTCATGGCGTTCAGCCAAGTACGCGTCGGTTCTGTGAAACAAGCCTCTCTGACTCTCTACAGGCTTGGAATCTTGCTACTGACTTTCTTCGGCCGAAAGATATCGCGCAGCAGAAGAAACAGTACAGTGCGTATGTTTCCCTGCTAACTGTGGTCCCGATAGGGTTGACGACCGAGGCAAGATATGAACACTGTCCGTGCGGCGTTGACGATGGTGAATAATTGCCGTAGGCTACCTGCCTTGTTGGAGAATTTCCTTGGTGAGCGGTCTGTATAGAGATGTTGGACAAGCTGGGCTCATTTGTCCAAAGAGGACCTGCGCAAGTCATACCACCTCGTTACCGCTGATGTTAATCAGCACTTGCAAGAATACGAGGTATTTGACGCGTGTACAATGCTGCTGTTTCTCTCTAAAGTGTCCTGCACAAGGCTTCTGAAACCGACGACACATCCATTGTATTACGCCTGATATATCGACTATTGGAGTGGTATAATGCATGGTCACCTCCACCAGAGTATGTTTGACCTTTCTGTCCACACGTATGCTGCTGACGGTCCTAGGCTGGGCCCGACCGTACTTTCTGCATATACCCTTAACTTTCAGACCCACCTCTTTTCTGCGCTACCCCCGAGCTTTACGTCTGCATTCAAAGCTCTCTGCAATTCTTCCTTGCCCTCAAACGACGACGTCGCACCCCTTCCTGAAGCACGAGAACCACGTTTCTGGACTGCGTTTGAGACTCTCGGGCTACTTGACAGATACGAGTACATTGTGGCGAGTGTGGGGTATGAGCATATCGAACGTTATGTCCTAGATGTGTGCACGGGGTCGTGGTCGAAACCCATGTTGGAGGACCTGAGGACGTGGATGTCAGACAAGATGGTTTCATGGATGTTGCTTCCTTATGCTCGAGGAGCTACAAGTCGTATGTTGGTCTCACTTTTGGTTGTTTAAGCGCTCAATAGACATGACAGCGGAGCAGGCTCGTGTTATGTTGTCGGGAGTCGGTGCGCGATTTGATTTCCATATGAACAAGACGCTGTGCGATCTTCGGTGGGTTAAAACCTCCGTCCTGGTGTCTTCTTTTTTTTTGAATGGAAATAGGACCAAGGAGATATTTGATATTATTATCGACTTTCCTGACTCTATGGGTGCTCTGCAAGACTTGAAGGTTTGTCTCTCTTGAGCTACACTTGAAAACGGTATGCAAATGAGAATTTTAGGACTGTTTGCAGCGTGTCGATCAAAGATCCGCACTCGTACAAACCTTACGGAAAGCGTGAGAGATGTCCCTGTTTAGAGCTTCAAGGTGATCTGACTCGGTGTTGTTGTAGCAATCAGAAACGGCTTCTCCACCCGGGTGCTGACACGAAACTGATTCTTTCGCAATACGTCGCGACGATAAAGTGTCTGCGGATTATAGACCCTCCTGGAGTGTTGCTTTTTAAAGTTGCAGATCCCATCCGGAGATATCTGAGGTACAGTCTTCAGATCTCATAATTTTGCTCAATTAATCTGATTGATTCCAGAGAACGACCTGACACAATCAGGAGTATTGTTGCCAACCTCGTTGGCGACGATGACGGTGGTGACTCACTTGTGGATGAAAATGAGCCGATTCAACCGTTACAGCAGCCTGACGTGGAAGACTATAGTGACCCGAATTGGGAGCCGGAACCTGTTGACGCTGGCCCAGGTAGATTTAGCTTCTTGACATGATGGAAAAAAATTTGATTCTTCTTTTCTGATACAGATTTTAGAACTAACAAGCCAAGCGATGTTATTAGTACTCTTGTCAGCATCTATGACTCAAAGGACCTTTTTGTAAAAGAGCTACAGGTTCTACTTGCCCAACGATTGTTGGCAATCACAGACGACGAGAACGACAAGGTAGAGCGTGAGGTAAAGACATGCTTGTTTTTTCTGCTAAGAAAAAAGAGAACGAAAGCTCATCTGATCGTCCCTAGCGGCGTAACATCGAGATACTTAAGATTCGATTCGGTGAAGCGGCACTTCAAGTGTGCGAGGTCATGTTGAAGGATATGACAGATTCGAAACGTATTGATGGCCATGTACAGTCTCGCCAAGCCGTCAGTTGCATTTATCATCATCCCTGGGTCGGCACTTACCGTATCCTAGTCCACTGTCCATCCTACAATTATATCCAAACACTTCTGGCCCGCCCTGGAGTCGAGTGATATCATCATGCCTGGCCAATTCCACAAGTGAGTTCGTCAATCTTGACTGAGGCATAAGCGATATACATTATTCTTTTCTGGTTGCAGACTTCAAGAACAATACTCGCAAGAGTTCAATATCTTTAAGCCAGATAAGAAGCTGCGTTGGCTGCCCCACCTTGGAAAGGTACATCTGGAGCTTCAGCTGGATGATCGGGTAATTGAGGCCGATGTCCCCCCTCTCGAAGCTGCTTTCATTGAACTCTTCTCGGAGAAAAGTGCGTTCAGACACTGGAAAATTGTGATGTTATTTAACGACCACTGATCAATAGCAATCTGGACGGTGGATGAACTTATCCAAGGCGTGGGGTCGGTTGATCGAAGTGCCGCTCTGAATGCCCTTCTGACCTGGGTTGACCGGGGGGTCCTCAAGGAAGACACAGAAGGCACGTTCCGGTTATTAGAAATTGCTGAGGAGCTTTCCGCCGGTCCCTCTAGCCTTGCCAGGCCCGGTAAGCCGCATCTACTGTGTATTTATCCCTGTCTCATTACTTGTTAGCAGCACCCTCTGCTCCCGAACTTCCTCCCGTACAAAGCGTTCAACAACAACAAGCAGAACAAATGAGGGTATATTGGAAGGTTCGCACATTTCTACAATCTCATTAGACTGAACTCGTGATCTTTGTTCAGTTTATCGAGGGCATGCTCACGAACCTCGGCGCGCTGCCGTTGGACCGTATACAGACGATGCTGAAATATGCACCAGGTTATGATAGGACTATGGAGCAATTAGCTGCGTTCATGGAGGCTGCGAGAAGAGAAGGACTTGTGACCGGACGTGATGGACAATGGAGACTCAATTCTTGATCGACTTCATTTACTTCATTTCATTTTGTAGGATCAGTCCAAAGCCGGTTGCCTTGGTCATTCCTTTTTCTGTGACATACAGAGGAGTATATCAGTTTCACAAATCTTGGATTAACTTGATATTCCATTGTAAGGCCAGAATATTCAGAAGATATGACGGGCGCTGGCTCCAGCTGGGGAGGGGTCGAGAGAATGTACTGGACAGTGATCGCAAGGGGTTACAAGAGGGACTCTGATTCTCGACTTTCGGTCTGCAAAGACTTATGACAAACGTTGTTCTACAAGCAACTCTTTATCCATGTCGTTGTAATCTACTATACAAGCTCAATTGAGTGAAACTGAAGATGTTGTCATCGAGCGTTGACAACGACACCGGAACGATTCTGAAAGAGTCATTCCACATCCAGAAATAAAATAACAATAACAAGGAGATTGTTCGTATGCACAACACTTCCTCGCACATTGGAGCTGCGACAGCAACTGAACCCTGGGTGTATTTTACGTCAGGGGCTAAGTCAACCATGAAGGTAATAATCAGTTGTTATAGGGAGAAGGTAATTGCTTTAGTCGTTTACTGAATTCTAAGAGCTGTTTCCATAATCACAGTATACACAGCATGCACAGCCAGGCGTCAAAATTAAGTCAGATCCATGGTGGTAAAGAACTATTCCATTGATCGCACCGAAAGTGGGTCCAACCTGAGCATGATGATCTCAAGGTCTTTCTTGCTCATGATTGCACAACACATGAACTAGATTCTGGTCAATCAGATTCATGCCTCAACGAACTGGAACGGGAGACAAGCAAAGTATGTCTGCCCAGCGCATGTAAGTAAGAGATTCTTGGGTCATAGTAAGAATTGCTTAGAAGAGGACCATTGACTAGATTTGGAAAAAAAAGAATCGATTTCTCACAGAGTTTGATTAAGCAGATTTTACAAGTGTGTTCAGTCAGTGTCAGCTCAACAACATCATTTGCGAAGATGATAGATAGATGATCTTCTACATTGATCACGGACACAATCAACTACGATTTAATACAACACGAGGCTACTGTGACGTTGAGGTCACAATGATCAGAAGGCTCGTTGAGGCCTTAGGTCCATGATAGCCACCTTAGAGCGTGCTCCCACGCTCTCTGAAAACGATTATCCCTGCCTCCGTCCAAAGTCGAAATCTCAACTCTACAAATCCAAGGACGTTGAAAATCCTATTCTCCCGATCAACTGGCGAGGGCTCGTTGAGGCCGTCGATAAATACAGGTATGCTCAGCGTATCTAGTAGCGATAATGGTCCTAAGGGAAGAATTTGTGAGTTACAAGTTGAGAATTTCAGTGATAAACGAACCTGTTTATAAGGACCACTGATAGGGATGTCGAGGTAGGCGGATTGCGTCGGTGTGAGAGTAGTGAGCTTGACATTAAGCTGAGTCAAGTGAGCACGAGCAACCTCTTCGTCGAGCTCTTTTGGAAGCATGTGGACCCCAAGGGGGAATTTTTCAGGAGTTGTCCAGAGGGCAATTTGGGCAAGGACTTGATTGGAGAAAGAGCAGGACATGACGAAGGAAGGATGACCAGTAGCACAACTAAAGTGATGGTATTAGGGCACATAGATATCTAAGTAAAGAGACCACTAACCCCAAGTTAACGAGACGACCCTCAGCTAGGAGGATGATGTGACGACCGCTGGACATGGTATAGCGATCAACCTGAGGCTTCACATTGGTGACAGACTTGGCATTGGCCTTCAACCAGGCAACGTCAATCTCGATATCAAAGTGACCAATACTGTGAGAAACTTGAACATTACAGCCACACAAACGAGAAGAAAAAAGTCCTACTTGCTAACGATAGCATCTTCAGGCATCTGAAGGAAGTGCTCGGCAGTGATGATATCCCTATTACCTGTCGTGGTAACGAAAACGTTTGCACGAGGAGCAGCATCTTCCATAGTCGTAACTTCGTAGCCAGCCATAGCAGCTTGAAGAGCGTTGATAGGGTCGATCTCAGTAATGAGGACACGAGCGCCATAAGAACGAAGGGATTCGGCGCACTAGTGTTGAATTTTAGAATACAACAGAGGAAGCAATTCCTGAGCTTACACCCTTGCCAACGTCACCGTAGCCGGCAACAACGGCAACCTTGCCAGCCAACATGACATCGGTAGCGCGTTTAATACCATCGACAAGTGATTCGCGGCAGCCATAGTAGTTGTCAAACTTAGACTTGGTGACAGAATCGTTGACATTGATGGCGGGAACCTTAAGCTTTCCATCACGGAAAGCCTTGTACAAGTGATGGACACCGGTGGTGGTCTCCTCAGAGATACCACGGATTTCTGTGTTCAATGATGAGTTCACACGCTCTGATTTGATATGAAAAATGTTGGTTTACCTTGGAGATACTGGGGATACTTCTCATGAACGATGGTGGTCAGATCGCCTCCGTCATCAAGAATCATGTTCAGAGGCTTGCCGCCAGAGAATCCAGCGAGAGTCTGCTCAATACACCAAGTGTACTCCTCTTCCGTCTCCCCTTTCCATGCGAAGACAGGGACACCGGTTGCAGCGATACTACGAAAACTATGATGATAGGATCAAGACAGGGAGAACAACCGGACATACGCGGCAGCAGCATGATCTTGGGTGGAGAATATGTTCTGCCAAACATAAGATCAATGCATAGGTTTTATCAAAGCGAGAGATGATGGCGTACGCAAGACGACCAGGTGACCTCGGCACCCAAAGCGACTAAAGTCTCAATCAGGACGGCCGTTTGGATTGTCCTACGTTTCTCAATGATAAGAACGGTGTTAGAATCAAAAAAGGGAAAGAGCACACATGTGAAGACATCCAGCGATACGTGCCCCTGCGAGAGGTTTGGAAGGACCGTGCTTGACGAGATGATCAGCTGTTATCGATGATCATGATTGAGAATGGACTAGCCACCTTTGCACGTATGTACATGAGACCAGGCATCTCATGCTGTTCATCGATTGTTAGCGATGTGAAGAGAGGCTGTGGGCAGACGAACCTCGGCGATTTCGATCTCTTTGCGACCGAACGCAGCCAGAGAGATATCTGATCGGTTTCAATGGTTTCCGTAATGACTCCATACCGTGATTTGGGCTTACCAGCGACCTTGTAGACCATTTTCGTGATGGAGGGGAGAAAGTAGGACGATTTTTTCGATTTCTACCGAATGGCTTTTTATTCTGATCGGCCACGTGATCGTCGACAAGTCCAAAGACGGAAATTGTTATGAGTCGTCGATAATGTCGTCGCCATGTCGCATCTCTGAAATCGTCCAGTACAGCTGTAGGCAGCGTCAGAAGGATATAGACTGTTTTCCAATTCCTCGATTTTTTTACATGCAAGTCTCGCAGTCAATTTCAGCCTTCTACATCTTTAACACTTCTTCCTAGCTGCCCAGGTCGCCCAGCTGTGGAAATTACGAAGTTTGTGAAGTTTAATGAGGCAACTGGCTTGGTTCAGGTCCCTCCAAACCCTTGGTGCGTGACCTTTGTCTGCATTTTGAGTCGCATTCTCATTCCCCTTGAGTGACGTCCAAGTACAAGCCAAATTTTGGCGTGACATTATCCGCCATGCCTCGATAGATTCGGAAAACATCGTCTTTTCTTGTTAGAGTTCAATTCAGGATTTTTGACGATTGCAATTCAAGTCTTCAATCTTTACTCGATTTATTTCAACTGTGATTGCTTACTTACGGCATCTCCGGTGACAGATTTCAGTACAAGCTTCTTACAATGTCGCATTCCATCTCTGAGCCCTGAGTTCTCCGGTCGATGCCATCATCTGAGAATCTCCAGATATGATTTTGATATCATTGTGGTCTTGTTTAAATCTTCCTTCATCTCTGCGGCGCATTTCCCGACATCAGTTTTCCCTCTCAGTTAAATGAAAGCAATCGTTCAATCATCCGACACAAGTCCGCATTGAGAACAAGTCATCGATACGTACTCAAAGCGGCTCATTGATCTTGAAGGAGTTGAGCCAGATCAGGTCGCACTTTTGAACTCTGATCGGAACGATTGTCATTCTTTGCGGTCTGTAATACTCGAGTCTGAGGACCTGATGTGTTGACACTCTTCATTGCTGGATGAAGCATATGTTCTCTACGATGCAGAATGGATCGAGTCGCACTTAGAACTCAATCCCGTTCCGATGGACTGAATCCCCATCAAGGTTCAAATAGACATCATCATCAGGCTTCAGGGTGTACAGCCTGTTTCTAATGTCGTAGATCGACAAATTTGGTCGGCTCGTCTCCTTCGCAACTTTTTTCTTGATCAGCTCCATGCGACATTGACCCCATCCACGTACTAAGCTACAGAAAATGCAAGATCTGCACTGCCAATCCGGACGGGACATAAAAAGGAGCCATCTAACACCTCGAAATTCCATCATCCGACTCACCCTTCTACTCTTCCCGTCGCGACTCAGAAGCGCCTCTCATTATTCATCATCTCTACAAACAGATATACTAGCAACAAGTATAATAAAGATGTCGAGCATGACTTGGTCCTCTCATTCTGGAGCGAGAAGCGGAAGGTGCAATACGCCTGCTCAAAGGAATCGCATTAGTCATGAGACATACTCTCAAAGTCAACCGTTATTCAATGTAAGTGACCAACTCATTCACTTTTCACTGAATCAAATGTGCTCTCAGGATGGAATGTACGACATGCGAGCAGGGCCTTCTAGTTCTAGTTTGACTTCGAGCCTTACAGGAGCCATCGGCGACTCTGTCCATCGTAATAGTCGTTCTCCGTATTTGCGAAATGACGGTTTGCAAAACAGCGATTGGACATCAAGCCAATCTGATATGCTACAGGGACTGTCACATTCGCCTTACCCAGGGTTCGCTGGAATGACTAATTTGACCTATAATATGTCTGTCAACAACTTTGGTTTTGATTCAACGACATTGAGAGACTCTTCTCCTGAATCCAACTCTTCAGGGTCACCGAGCTTTGGTAACACCGTGCTCGACCCCTACTCTGGCATGCGAAACCACGGGTCTAGTTATTCGCTACCTACACCGTCGTTACATCCGTCGGCCTCCCCAGAGGACCAACTCAGAGCTGAGCTCCTCACACTGCGTCAAAGATTACGTGAAGCCGAGGCTGAGGCGGCAAGGTGCCGTGTTGCACTGGAGGAACTGCGCACTAAAGAGTTGGTGCCGAGGCCTTTTTGCATTCCTACGCCACCGCCTTCGGCCTCTTTCCAGGAAGACTGGAAGGCTCGCACGGAGTTACGAACAAAGATCTTCTGTTCACTCAATCGGGCAGGAAACGCGCTGTGTGCGTGGCATGATTCCCGTCGCGAACGGCGGTCGTTCCCACCTCGTAATGCCCCTCCCGGATATCTTAACTGTGGATGTACTCACGAGGAGGCTCTCTTCGAGGAGAGTCTGGCTCGTCATGGCGTGGGAAGTTACTATCCGGGAGAGAGTGTCAGGATGGACCCGGCCCTGCGTAACCCTTTACTGAAGTTGCTGCAGCAACGTTATGGGTACCAGGATGGCGACTTTGAACGCAATCCGGTGAATGGCGAGTGGTTGAAAGGAGAAGGTGCTGCTTATTGGAGATCCCAAATCCATGCTGGCTCAAGCTCGCGGAGACGGGTAGAGACTCACTAATCTTTCTTTCGTCCCTCATTTTCGATAATTTATTTTCTCAACTATAACCCACACTTTCACTCAAACCTACGCTCGTTACCTAATACTTACGTTCATTTTCTTTGGATCTCTACCTTACCTCTCCAGACTAATTCTTCATCAAAAAAATTACCATACAATTGATCTCGCCACTAATCTTCCTTTGTATCAAACAGCACCCACGCCCCTTACGACCGCGTTACGACGGACTGCAATCAGACGTGTATCACTAGTTGTTTCCATGCTATTTGATATTGTCGTGTTGTTTATGTTAATATCCCTGAGATATCGAACAAAAAATTCTGTACGTACAAGCCGCATTCTGCATATGTTCGTGTTTTTAAAATCAGCTGTGGAAAGGGCAAGATTGCCTACCATTTATACGCAGGCATGTAGAGATGTTCTTAACAATCAGAATGGTGATCATGAATACTACGATAGCCAATGAAAATCAGCAGCTTGATGATAGATTTCAGCAATCAAGACCTCCTTGGAACTGTTTGAAACACATACCCCAGGCGAACCAGCCTGACTTACTTTTACTTATGTGGCCCTCATTTAGGCAAGAATGCCCCAACAGTAGGTCTCGCACATTTAGGTTAACAGAGTGAAATGTTTCTTTGTGGCAGGCATTTGAAATCTTCATAAGGTTTTTAAATAGATAAATGTGAGCCATGATGCGAATGAAGAAGAGAAACTTCTGAGGCTCATAATCATACGTGATTTGGCATAAGTGCCAAGTCCTGGCATGATTAGGCAGACAGCAATTTCGGTAGAGTTGTTAACTCGCCCAGAATAGAGGTCAGCCAAAGATATCCGAGGCCGGCTGAAGTGGACACTCAAGGAAATTAAGGAAATTGCTACTTCCGTACTGTTGTCACAGGGAGGGACTCTAGGAGAGTTTCGAACTGACCAACAATAGCACCCTTTTTGATAAGTGATCATCTGTGATGTAAGGCAACTTTCCGAAAGGATTGATCTCCAGAAAGTATGTCCGACCACGAGCGCTCAATCACGAATTAAATTCTCAAAGTTTGATCGCTGCGGTTACAAGGCAAGCTCAGAAGTTGTAATGAATGACAGAGATACGTGAACTGATGTCAGCAGAAGGGCCCTTGCTCTCCCCCACTATGACACCTCGTGACTTCGGAGATATGTAATACGTATCCCGTAAGTAATGTTTGTATAATAAAAAATTAAATTTTCTATCTTGAACAAGAGACCAAAAGCATAGTGTACTTACAGTTCAGCTTACATGCATGTCTTTCAATCCTAGAAAAAAAATTACATAAGATTCTTAGATTACACATGTTCAACAGGGTAATGACGGGTAATGACTACAAGACATGTTGTAGGAGCACATACAAAACATAAGCCAGTTATATTGTTGAGATTGAGCATAATGACACATCATGTAAGGTCCGAATGTGTCGTGGGGGCGGTAACGGGCTTGTAAAAGTCATGGCACGTCATAAAAGGTTCCATTTTGCATTGGCATGCTACAACAGATTATTTGGACATACCTTGTGGCCAGGAATGCATGCATAGGTCATCTAGAGCAGAGCAGGACAGGGCCCGTGAGTTAAAGGGCAGCAGGATAGACTAACGTTGTTGAGACGGCCATCCATTGTGTGGTGCAGTGAGAATGCGACGTTCAACATCAAACATCAACACCGCACATGATCATCCATGTGATGACTACACGTGATCGTGTTTTCATCCTTCTAAATTAGGCAATGTCATAGTGGGGGAGAGCAAGGCGAGCTTGTCAGCAGTTGTTTGCACGACTTCAGATCTTCGACGCGCCAACAACAATGTTTGTCGCGTTTCTGTTCATCTGTGCGTTTCCTCTACAAATTGCTGGTCTATGGGGTAGAAAGACTGTATCCTCGCAACAAAGTATCGACCAACTATAGTACATTTCAATGTTTCGCTGATTCCTGGTATCTTAAATGCAGCGCTCACGCCAGAAGAGATAGGTGCCCTTCTGTGGGCTCAAGGTTGACCATCTTTTTAATAGGTTCTTTGTCAAGTAAAACGTTTCAGCAGGTTCTTTGGATGACTATACTCGCAAACCGGATTGTTTTCGAAAAGCTGCTGCATCTATCCAATCACACTGTGCCGAACTTGACATGAATGAGAGTGAACGTGTTAATGGTGAGTTTCTCGGCCTCCCCGCTGTAGTTTTTCTGAACTTTCGGACAAGCTGCTATAACAATGACACTTTGTGAATTGGCGACAGCCACCCATCATTCCGTTCCTCTGGAATGCGTCCCGTTCATCGCCGAATCCCAGCTGCAACATTTGACCTCTGATGTGATACGATCGCAGGGAGATTGTGTGGAGTAAGAGCCAAATGTCAAAATTTTCATCAGTGCTTGACCACTGCTAGTGCTCTGTCTCGGAGCGCCCAGTTTTGGTCGAGCTATTCGGGCTATCTGCGTGAAACTCGTAAGTACTTCCTGATTATCTTCTTCTTTGCTCATTGGGTGTTATAGCGCAGCTTTGCTTCGCATTCAGACGCTGGAATGATATCGGTCCATCTCACCTATATATATTATCTTGATGAGATGATCAAACGATGTTAATCTAGACGTGGCGCGTGATTTATACAAAAACGTTACCCTTGATCAAGCCACTCTTTTGCAATACATAATCTCGCGAGAAAAGATGACTGAACTCAGCATGAATTCTTTGGGAAGCCGCCTTGACGTATGTGTAATTCATTGTGAAGGCTTGGTTGTAATGTTCACACATATTTCAGGACTTGAATGAAGTTGTATCTCACATCCGCGCCGCCTCTAACGATATCAATTCCAGTGTCGATCATTGGGACTTATGGTTCAACACTTATCTTGATCATGTCAAAATTACCTTTTACTTTAATTGATACGTGAATGCGTACTGAACGAAACACTTAGACTTTAAGTACATTCAGGGAAGCAGTGTCTCTTCTCCAAAAAGAACAAGAACAACATTCTCTCCGGTTCTTGGAGCAGGTATCTTTCTTTATTTCAAGCGTTTAAACAGCACCAATCGTTGATCAGACGTCGATATCACTTCAAGATCTGTATCATCGAGTAGGTTCACCCATTATGTCTCGTTATCGTCGGTCATCTGAGGATCTTAGCATGCCGATGAATTTCGTGCTTTGCCCTATCTTCTGGAATCATCTTTACTTCAACACGTCAACAAGATATTCACTGACTTCAGTGTTCAGTCGCAAACATCATTTAACATCACCGTAGCTTTTTCTTTGAAAATGTTCTTCATTGTCTGACGCGCCTTGTTTGACTTAGAACCAAGTTCAACAACACTGGGCCTTGTTGGGTCACGAATTGAACAGTATGACGCAGGCACGTTCCTGTACGACTTTTTGGCGTAACATGCATGAACACAATACATCACAGACTGTGGTCAAATTATCTGCGATAGGCTCAGAGCTTGCGCATGCACTAGAAACTTCTACTCATCAGGCTAAACTTCTTGATCGAATGCAAACTGAGGCCTTCCTATCTGCGAACGCTCTTGTTAACATAATCTCAAATCTGACATTGACGACCCACGAGGAACTGGAGAAAGTCGCTAACGTATCTGCAGGCTTGGTTCAGCAAAATGCACGCCTGTTTATCGACTTCAATGCCTTCTCCTGGTCATACCCCGGATTTCTAAAACTTTTACGATACATCATCCATAGTTTGTCTTCGGACTATGGGGAACAACACTTATACTGACTTGGTTTCACAAGTTAATTTAGGACCGTTAGGATACCTCTTTCACGTCCCTTTGTCATCTGTCATCTGTCTTGTCGGTCTGCTGTTTCGTGCTATGTTCTCTGGAGTTCTGGTGAGCCAACCGAATGCATACAAATGTTGCTCATTGGACTTCAGACGTTGGGTTTCTTTTGCTTACAAAAATGCCTTACGCGATACCGCAATACTTGGAAACCGCCGTATGTTACGATGGGGTTGAAAAACTCAACTTTCATGGACTTACTGACTAAATAAGCAAATCTTTTTCACTTAGAAGCGTCAAGTCAATACAAACACCACAATCAAGGCCAAAGTTTCGATTTTCGTCTGCCAACTCGAGCCTTGACGTGGATCCTCGTCTTCGGCGTCATGTCATGTCATCTGTCTCACGAATT